>KZ062385.1:149060-160056 GCA_002091835.1 Anopheles maculatus
AACACACACCCCCGCACGATCGGTATGAAAATTTTGCACACACATACTCTGGGTCTGAGGCCACTGCACTGGACACACTGTGCAACGGACAATATTTATGAACATGAAATCAAGCCCTTCTTTTTTTTTAGCTGCCTCGATACTGCCCCAGGGCGGCATCAGCGTTCGTTTTTCCGTGCGCTTTCACGCGCATCGTCTATTCATAACGATTTTATGGAACAGACGCGCGCGCGCGTGTGTGTGTGGACCGAAATTCTTGTCTCCACTGTACTTGCCTCGAAAGCCTTGAAAGTGTTCTCTGTTTCGGATGGCTTTTTTTTGTGCGACCGATCTGCCTGGTCTGGCTTGTGAGCGTGTTTTATTGCACCAGCTTTAAACCGGATGAAGAATTTCTCGACTTGCGACGTTGCGATTTTTATAGCACCGTTTATGGCTCATTTGGCGACCGGCCAGGGCAGTATCCTGTTGGGAATGTGTTTGCCAGGTTGGCCAGCTGGCTCACTTACATTCCTTTAGCAGTCTTGCTGTAAGCAGGCAGGGAAAACCCTGCAAGTGGTGTCCGATTCCTGCCCGTTCCGTTTTTCAATTTCCCGATCCCGATTGATTACAATCTAAAACAAATACGAGCACATAAAGCATGGCCGATGGTAATATTTTATGTGCATCGGCATCGGTTGGCCACAATCGTACCGCCTGGTTGCGAACATGCGAAAACTCGAACCAGTTCTCGAGGTTCGAACGCTACGCTGGTGCGATGTTGATCTTCCGGCTGAACAACCGATTTCTCGTCATTCATCCGGGCTGTTGGTGTGTTTGTTTGGTACTGATCGACAATCTTTCCGGCTTTAGAAACATCGTTCTACAGCGATATGTAAACATCGACTCCAAAAAAGGATATCCAGTGAGAATGAATGTGTTCCTGGGCCGGAGTTTGCGATGTAATACGCCACTCGGTCATCCCATTGTGTTGTGTAAATGCAAGCGCTTCTTCTTGTTCTTCTTCTTGGGCGGCAGAAAAACGTGTCGCACCACGCCATCAGCCATCGGCATCGGCAATGAAGATTTATCGTCCGAAATCGATCATTGCGCGTCACACAGCGATGTCCAATGTCGAAATTTGGTGTTTGGTTTTTTTGTTTTTCGGAAAGGCGATGGATGGATCGGGCCGGTGGATTACAATATTTTGCGATCCGCGTAATGTTCCACGATCGTCGTCCTCGGATCTCGGTGTGTGTGTGGGTGTGCGTGCACCATATAAACGAGCGAGCAGGCGCTTGATTTATGAGCTTCTAATGGACATACGGTGCAGTGCCGGACAGTAACACGCAATTAAGGGAATGAAGCTCAGGTTTTGCTGTTGTGTCGTTTTGACGTTTAATAGAAGCATCCTTATTTAGGGTTGGCTCAAGTACAAATTGGTTACCCCTAATGGAAACGAGGTAAGAAAAGAAGAGCATTTGCAATTGCGGCATTATTTTGAAACGGATTCTTCAGTGGTTTTAAGGGCGATTTTTAAGGAATGACAATATTTTCTGTGATGACATTACTCGAGAGAATATCATGCCATAAATTCAGATCATAAGTCGTACACTCAGCAATAAGAGGCTTTTGGCAAGTACCAAACTAGTATGTATAAACGTATTCAGTGCGAATGGTATGCAGTACTCAGCCAGATAGTATGACAACACAATCCGGATGTCGTTGTACAGTTCAAATATATTTATTGTTTTCCGAAAATCATAAATTTTATTTAACCATGAGAAATAAGAATAATAGTGTCTTATGACTTGCTAAATAATAGTGTTTTATCTATTGGACAACTAAAATTCTTTATATGTTTGTTGAACATGTAGATCAAAGCTTTTCAAAAGAGCTTTTCGTTTTTTTGCAAAATTTAAAGTTTGTTATAAGTTCAATTATAACTAATTATAGGTTGTACTGCAGTTTTACAACATTGACAACATGACAACAAAGCGTCAGATTTATTTTATATTTGCTTTAGTGTCTTCCATTCGAAATTCATCTGTCACAATTAACTGTCGTCTGTCAAATTCTTTGGGATGAATTTGTTCTCATGTCACGTTTGACAAACTTACTTACTTATCAGGAGCTACAACCGCTTCGCAGTCTTGGCCTGCTACAACAATCCTCGATACCGCTCACGGTCTAGCGCCAATACATTATCCCGGCCGTTCTGGCGGACGCATCAACGCCATCACTCCATCTCAGTTTGGGCCTACCACGCCTCCTCTGTCCATGTGGACGGCCTAAAAGGACTTTACGGGCTGGGTCGTCCGGTGCCATTCGCATGACATGACCAGCCCACCGGAACCGGCCTAATTCGCTGCACGATGGTGAGATCACCGTACAGCTCATAGAGCTCGTCATTGTAGCGGCTCCTCCAATGTCCTTCCACACATACGGGGCCAAAAATCCTTCTGAGCATCTTCCTTTCGAACGCGGCTAAGAGGGTTTCGTCAGTTTTGGACAGAGTCCATGTCTCAGAGGCGTATGTGAGTACTGGGACTATAAAGGATTTGTACAGTAAGAGTGGAGCAGTTTCCTCAGGCTGTAGTGTGACCGGTTGGCAGCCAGCACCCTCAACGTCTATGTTGTTATCGGTGCTGACTTTTGATCCCAGGTAGGTGAAGTTTTGAACGACTTCGAAGGTGCGATCACCTCTGTACATCACCCCTGCGTAAATCGGTGTTTGTTACCAGGGCCGCTGGTGGTATCATCATCTATTTGGTTTTTGCCTCGTTGATCTCCAACCCGAGGTTCAGTGCCGCATGCTCGATCCTTTGGTAAGCTTCTGCTACATAGGAGAGCCTCAAACCAATGATGTCTATATCATCAGCGTATGCCAAGATCTGGAGTGACTTATAGAAGATGGTCCCCGAAGTTTCCACCTCCGAGTCTCGGATGGTCCTCTCTAGCGCAAGATTGAATAGGAGACAAGCAAGCCCGTCTCCTTGGCGCAGACCCTTGGTGGTAGTCCGTATATTACTTCATACAGGGTGACTGACCCTGCGCTCAGGCCCCCAGTACCTCTGGGGGACCTCGTGGTATTTTGGTTACCCGTTCTGCTCACCTCCCTCCTGTTCAGCAGTGCTCCACAATCCGCCCGAGAGATTGGGACTAGCTCGTTTACTCAAGCTTGGATATACGCTAGAACAGGTTACCACTCTGCACGACGAGGACCTGACGGAATAGGAGTTGACTAGGAGAGCCTATGTGACCCATTACAGGGCCTCGGATCCTACCCCATTAGCAGAGCAAACTACCCATTGATATTTGACTCTGATCATCCATATTTACTAGTCAACGTTTTCTTAAATTGACCACGTAGCCTTACATGAAGCTTTATTCCGGATTAAACCTACGGCAAGATTCATATTGTTCTTCAAAAGTCACCCGTAAAACCCTGCAACAGATCCTGCTAAGTACAAGTACAAGAAGCTTTTGCGTTACGCATAAATACCTAAAAATGTCCACTGCTCCAGGCAGGCTTCGAAGTTCGAAGCTTTAAATTAGCAAATGTTTTTTTTCCCCATTAAACACACAACCAAAATAACAAACACAGCGCAAAAACCAGTCAACCTTGCTCGTTACTTTCTTCTTCCTTTTTCCCTCGCTTGGTGCGTCACTAGAACCGTCGATGGAAGATTTATTGCCCCCGAGCAAAAGTGACGTATATGACAAACAGAATAAATTTAACCCGGCACCGCCGGAGCCGTTGGGCATGTTGTAAAAGGTCGTGTCGCCTGACTAGCATGCTTTTGTGTGTGTGTGTGTTGTTGATGGAGTGAGATGAAATTCAATAGCCGGGCGCGTTTTTTCTTGGATCGTTGTTGAGACTTGCTGTGAGGCAACTCGGTGCTCACAAACTGGAGCGCTTGTGCACTTGACTTTCTGGTTGTTCGGTATCTCTAGGTTCGGTCGCGGAGACGACATCGGGATTATAATTGATACGAATCGATCGTACGCGGCTGATCTGATCTGGGTCGCACATGAGAACATGAAGAACTAGGTTGACAAAAAACGCCAAACCTGCCCCGGGTTCGTACACCAGGGACCGGGTAATTTGAACTGATTTTTCGAATGTTTCCTTCCTCCTCTAGCTCGCTCGCTTGACGTACTGCGACAAGACCCCGATGACAGCCGACCTTCACGCCGGGCGTCGTTGGGCTGCAAGTTTCAAATATCGGTCAAACAATGTGGCAAATTATTTCTTCGTGTCCGACGGGTGCTTCTAGGAAAGGCACGTGGACCTGCCCGGGCGGAAAGGGAAATTGAAAC
This sequence comes from Anopheles maculatus, assembly GCA_002091835.1. NCBI lineage: Eukaryota > Metazoa > Arthropoda > Insecta > Diptera > Culicidae > Anopheles > Anopheles maculatus. The sequence goes on from KZ062385.1 coordinate 153,360, forward strand.
CCGCGACCCACGTTCGAGCAGGTGAAAAGCTAATTGGGAGGTCTTATTGTGTTGGTTGGGTTTTTTTTTAAATTTGCAGCTTCAATTTCGTGACACGTCCGGATGATGATGTATTGTTTGGTGTGTTCCGATAAGTGTTCTGCCTCAGTCTCTCGCGCGCTGTCATTAAACGTTTAGCATCAATTTGATTATGTAAACGGCCAGAAACAGCAAATTGTTCAACAAGCTTGTTTGCGTTTTGCCGCCGACCTGCATTGTTTTTTGCCATGGTGCACGCTTGTTTACATGGCATGCCTGCATGCCTGCAACGCTTTTGCGGAGAGTGAAAAATGGAAGTTCATAATCATAAGCGAACAACAAACACGATCAATTAACCTCCCGATCGTCCCGAACCAAACAGGCAAACACCACGGAGCCAGTTTGCAGCGTTGCGTTAATCGTTGCATTATTGTTTTCCCGGCGCCTTGGTCCCCTGGAAACAGTGCTCGAACATCACCCAGCTAGCGTGAAGTAAACATTTGTTTACGCAAATATGCTCGAGCAGCGAGATGTTGGTGGTACATAAATATTTAATCATCCTCCCATTTCTTCTCCCCATTGGTGGTTTGCTTCTCCAGGGATGAGTGTTGGGATGATAAATTCTTGCTTCAAGGTGAGATTCTTCTGGAGAAGGTGCCTTGGTGTGGAGATGCGAAACAAACAAACAAACCGAGATGCAAACAGAGGACACGGTTGTGTTCCGACCGAAGGCAGATTTATTGAAGAATTAATTTTCATTATTTTCCCCATCGGGGGGGTTTTTTTTTGTAACATAAATTGGCTTTCACCCAGCATAGAAAGCATTTGAAAAGCCCGTTAAAACGTTTCGCGCTTTCACGTGTTTACACATCGTTAGACTATCGATTGTGGGTGGGATTGCTGTCTCTTTCGCCTTCATAGTGGATTACCGATAGTTCCCAAGCACGCTTGCTAGGTGGCCCGATACAGCAAGCAGATCGATCCGCACCGTGCTTTAACGATCGGGTTTTTGATCGTGTGATCGTTGTTTGATGATCGCACCTAATCAACGCTCAACGGCTCAGTTTCGCACTCCGCCGAGCACCGGCACACGATGGGAAGATACTGTCGATGATCACGATCAGCCGCAAAAAAAAACGGCAACGCAAACGTACACGTGAACCGGGCCGTTTCAAGATCGATTGGTGGCGCGCGATGTCTTCCCTTTCAAGAGCTTCAACAGAGAGAAAAAAGAAGGAACCTAACATGCTACGGTGAAGACTCTCGTGTGAGTTGGGAAGATGCGAAGCAGGAATACAAAAAAAAAAAAATACAACGATCGTTATGATCGCACCGTAACGGCTTTCGATCCACCCATGAGAAAGAGAGAGATTAGTGCGTTAAATCGATAATATTTAATTATGCGCCTAAAGATAGGCACTGCGCTTTGCACCTCGAATGTACAAGTATCCAATGGTAGTACGATGCAGTACATTAGTACACTCGCTACTTTCAAGCGTACAAGAACTCAACTACGCACACTAAGCTCTCTCTCTGCAATCTGTCAGTTGGTACTATGCTGTCAGAGCTGTCAGATTTTATAGCATTATTAAGTGTTTCAAGAATACAAGCTTTATAGAGTGTTTAAAGGACACCTTAAACAAGTTATCTTGAAGCCCCCATTTTCTCGCACCGCCACACAAACAGTAATGCCCTTCTGATGACCATCAAATGCGGATAATGTTCGCCGTGGCAGGAAAGGGCTGTGCTGTCTAAGTCACTGACGCTCACTGACGGCTGTGGGAGTGTAGGGAAGCGAATTACCGTGGGCATCAGCGCTCCACGGTACTTCGGTTCTCGGGCTGGCAGGGGGAAAATCGGTACACAGCAACGAATGCCCATCATAAGCATCGGGGCAAAACGATGAAAATATGCCTACAACAAAGCTCGTTTTGTTCGCGGGTTTATTTCACTATTAAGTTTTATTATTTACTCAAGTCCGGGTCCTCATAGAACGAACGCCGGTGGATGAGAAGGCAGGCGAAGACTCAGGGCGCAAAGAGAGTTCATGACGTTTTGCGGTTTTTTTTTTGGGAGCCTTGATTCTTGATCGGCCGCCAAGTCTTCCCGACCCTTCAAACCCATCGGCTTTGGGTGGCAAATGGCCAGGTGTGTGTGCTGATGAGCCTGATGGAGGAAGGTGAACACTTTTAACGGTGCAGCTTTATCTCACACTTACGCTCGCTGTGGAAGTGTTTGCGTGTGGCTGTGTCTTCCATTTCCCGAACTTCGAAGTGGGTTTTTAAGTGACCCCGGTCCGGTCCATCGATAAAAACGCTTCTAATTGATTGAAATTTGTGGTACTTACCGCGGCCGGATTAATGACCATCGTAATTCAAGTCAAGTAGGTAGTGATTGCCTCGTAATGATCGCATTTCAGACAACTGCGAGTGACCGGCGTGAAGCGATGACCATCCCATCTACACAACGCGGCAGCAAAACGTGCGCACAACACACAACACAACAAAAAACGATAATTTGGGCAATAGACGACGTATCATTGCTTGTTTTTTTGGAGAAAAGTAGGCCCACTCACGCAGAGAGAGAGAGAGAGAGAGAGAGAGAAAGAGGGAGTGAGGGTGCGACACACGGCTCGTTAGCTGATCGCGATCTTCAACCGATGAATAGGTCGACATTAGCTGACACCGAAAACCCGTCGAGGACACCTGCCGGTCGTCCGTAAGCCGTTGGCGTGGATTTGACGGACAGATTAACGGGCTTTGGAGATGACTTTCGAGCGTGGGCTTTGGAACATCAAGACGGACATCAAGACCCGGCGGGACAAGAAATAGATCGGCTGTATAGTGGTCAACCGAGTGGTCGTTCTTCTTCGAGGTGTTGACAATAATGCCGGTGAGCTCGGGCCCGATGTCTCTCACGGGTGTCAAATTGTGATGGCGCGTTTGACGTTTCCGGGCTGAGATATCTAGTGTGCCATAATAAAATGTGTTCGACCATTGTTAGTTGTCAGGGTGACCATAGTTTGAAGCCATATTGCACACAAAGTCGAACCGGACGGTTGCACACCTGAGCACGATCACTAATAAGCATCGTGCTCACACCCTCGCCAAAAGAACAAGGTGGAGATGATCGTGCTGCAGCGTTTTAAAACGCCTCGGGCATCTTTGGTTAAAACAGGTTCCCGTGTCCGTTTCTCCGCAGCTTCATCGTCTGTGGTTTGTGGTGCGAGCCGTGATGTTCGTTCGCTTTTTAAAACGGTTCACGACGGGGGCAACACGCAAGAACGCTTCATAGAACATGCGGGAAATTGAGGGTCCCCCAAGTGACAGTTTTGGGGACGAGGTCCCCATATGTGAGGTTCAGAATCCCAAACTCTCTCTCTCTCTCTCTAATGTACGCAACAGCATAGTACACATGTTAGAAAGGCGAAGGGGCTAAGACGACACAACGAAAAGGCATGTTGGCGTGACGACCGGGATCCATACCGGGATTTGCGTGTTTCTCTTTCGTCTGCTCGAACCACTTTTTCTGTCAAACTCTTCCTTCTCTGTGTACGGTTTCGTGTATCTCTTTCGCACCAACGCTCCCGTGCGCGTTGATTTCATTGCTCCGGGGGGCTTTTAGATGTGGCCCAGCGTGTGAGCCAAAGGTACGTGTGTGGGTGTGCGAGAGCGAGAATGTGTGCTGTCGCTGTGGGGATGCTGTGCGCTAGGGTCTCGGGTGCTGCTGGGACTCCACCACACACAGCCGGCTCACAAAACACAGCAGAAAACAGGTATTCGAATCTCGACCGAGCTTTCGTGGCGTGCGATCAATTTCATCTGGCCGAGGAGCGAAACTCTAGCAGGCGAGAGCGTGCACACACACCGGACCGGACCGAGTTCGAGAGAGCGGACGGTGTAAGCGAGAAGCCGCACAGCGGAAAGCACGGAAGCCGGAGCGAGATGCCGACGCCAAGTAGCGAGGTTGCTTAGCGGTGAGCGAAAGCTCTTCGCACAGCGACACAGAGAGCCGGGCTTAGAGGCAGCACAGGGCTCGCTCGTGCGTCTCCATATCGATATGCGTAGAAGAGCACAGGACGCTGGATACGGCAGAACCACCCGAACGAACGCTGGTGCGCGCGCGCTTACCCGATAGTTTTGAAGCTGCTAGGGGCTCCGGATTTTCCTTGGACGCTTTTCTGTTTCGGGTCGCTGTTTTCCCCGTTAACCGTGCCAGAGCTTTTTCTTCACATCCTGTCCTGGGTGTGGTGTTAGTGTACAAGGACTTTCCCATGGGAGTGTGCGAGAGTGCGTGTGAGTGAGTGTTTGCTCGTGTGTGAGTGTTTGCATTGATAAGAAAGCGACGTTTGCGTAGGAGTCGTGTACCGAACCCCGACATGAACAATCGCACCGAGTGACCAAGTTCGTTTGCGTGTATACGTGTGCTTGTGTGTGTGTGCGTGCGTGTGTGTGTGTGTTGACAGATGTGTTCGCAAAACGGAACAAACAACAAAGCGTCAAAGAAACCGTGCGTGCAGTGTGGTTGATTGATAGCGGCCGTTTGAAGTTGACTGATAACACGAGGTAGTCTGTGGTGTGTTGTTGCACACCGTCTTTAAGCCAGCAAGAAAGTGCCGCTGCGCTGTTGTGTGCCAGGAAGGGGTCAAATGTTTGCCTAATTTATGGGTTTTGTATTTGTGAAGGTCGTACAACGCTCGGATAAGCCAGCACTGGACGCACCGTGGGCTAGATGTTAGTGGAAGGTATTGGTGCCACCGCCGTCAGGAACGTATCGCCCGCCCCAGAACACATTCCCGTACCGTCCGTGTGCGCGCTCGGGATGGACCAGCAATCGAACGAATCGGCCGCAGTGGCCGTGGCGGCTGCAGCAGCTGCCGCAGCCGCCGCCGCCGCGACAAACCGCACGGCCACTTCCACCGGCACGCAGGCGGGTGACTTTGCGGCAGCGGCCGCCGTAGTGCTGTCGTTGCAGAACACAATGGTTACTAGCCTGCAGCAGGCTGCTCTGATGCCGGCTAACTCTGCCGCCGCCGCCGCTCTAAATCTTCAAGCGCTCGAGTCGTACCTGACGCTGCAGAGGATTACGAGCAAATCGGAGGTGTTGCGTCTAAGTTCGGGCGGTGGACATGCGTCATCTCACCAGCGTAATCAACCCCTGCCTTCGATGCCTATAACTGGGCCAGCCGCGCACACTTCGAACGATTCTAGCTCTGCCGGCGGTGACGCGATCGGCGAGGATATGTTCATGGACACATCCGGACCCTCGATGCTGCTGCAGAGTGGTGAACTAGCGGACGAACTTCCCGTACTGGACCAGGATGAAGATCTCAACTTTGACGATGCGACGGACGATGCGTCCGACGGCAATTCGCTCGACAACGGCTATCCGAGCCTACTGCTCAATGCCGCCTTCCATCATCAGATGACGGCGGACAAAATGAAAACGCTGGCTGCTGGTAGCGTCGGCACTGCAACTCCCGCGACTATCAGCTCCACCGCTTCGGGCAGTGTAGGCTCGAAAGAACCGGCAAGCAATGTGCCAACGGCGGCAGCAACCGTAGCGCCCGGCGGTAGTGGCCAACGCCCCAAGAAACAATTTATCTGCAAGTTCTGCAACCGGCAGTTTACCAAGTCCTACAATCTGCTGATCCACGAGCGCACGCACACCGACGAGCGGCCGTACTCGTGCGACATCTGCGGAAAAGCCTTCCGTCGCCAGGATCACCTGCGCGACCACCGGTAAGCCCGACCGTCCAGGATTCCCGTTTTCAAACCTCCATTGCTGTCCTGCCATTCTATCCTTCCTTCTATCTACTGTACCTAGCTGTGTGTGTGTGTGTGTCTTTTTGTTGTTTACGTATAAAAACCCAATCACCCGATCCTGCCTACTTCGAACAGCTCACGCTCACCTTTTTGTTCTGATGTTTCTTCTCTTTTTCTTCCCGCTGTCCCTCATCCATACTGTGGATCGGCTAAACGAAAACCCCTCCGAATATCAAGACTGCAACCGCATCCTAACTGCAGAACCATCTGAGTGTGTGCGAGCCAAAAGATCATGCAGGGTAACAAAGAAAAGAAGGATAAGGAGAGAGAGAGAGAGAGAGAGATAAAGTAGTTGAGGATGTCCTTACGCAAGGGACACAAAAAGCGATGTCTAGTAGTCAAGGATTTTTCACGAAATTCCATTGGTATCGTGATCTCAGCTCTGAAACACAGTCACCCCAGTTACACAAGCGCGTACACGTACACCTCAAACACAATAAAGATATGCTTTTGATAATGTATAAGTATTGTTGTCACATATATATAAACACGAGAAAAGGGAAGCAAAGAAAAAGGAAATCTCGATTGCCATCCAATTCATTATAGCACCGTTTTATAGCAGCTTAGCACGCGCATTGCATCAGGTTTCTACTTCTGTTTAAGATGCCGGGTTACGGATTTTTTAATCGATCGTTTCCGAGCAAGTGAAGTTATATCATGATGCTCAGTAATGTCTTTGTTTCTTTTTTATTTTTGGTTTTGCTTCAAAAACAAAGTCCACATACACGAGTCCACCCGTTTATTGAAATGGGTTTAAAGTTCCCACTCTTCATGATGTCTTTAACGTTCGTGTGTGCGTGTGTGTACAAGTGCCATGTTTATAGATGCTTTTAAGATCGGTTACAGATTATGAA
>KZ062386.1:0-67510 GCA_002091835.1 Anopheles maculatus
AGCTTAGCTGACTAGGATCCCCTGAGAAAACATGGTTGCGGTGGTTCCTGGTCGATCGTACTCAGTGAGGCTTTTGTCGGGGGATGTTGTGACACGGTGCTTCCTGATGAAAACCTCTTATCTGCGGACGACACAAAAATCTTTCGTCAAATCCATACGCCAGACGATCATCTCCATCCATCGATCAGGCTTCATTGGTTCGATGGCTCGATACCTGGAGAAAGCGTAACGGTTTAATCCTCTACGTCGATAAATACTCATCACCCTCAGTAGATAACGAGCCGTTATGTTTTTTAGCTATGTTTTAAATGATCAGATCAGGCTCACCAACGTTCTAGGAACAGCTGGACCGTTACGAGTTGCAGCCAATTACTAGGATTGATCACTAACACATCACATGTCATGTTTCGTGACCCCTTAAGCACAAAGACGCTGTATTGCTCGTTGATTCGAACGCTGTTGGAGTATGCATTCATAGTGCGGTGGCCTTCTTCAACGAGGGTCTTGGCGCGACTCGAATACATCCAACGACTGGTTACATGCTTCGCCTTCCGTGCTTGGGATCGTTCCCTAGTGTACAGGACCAGGTGTTTTCATCTCGACGATCGCATGCAAAAGGCGATTTCCCTTAATCACTGGCCTCTTGTAATGGTACGATCGATTGCCCAGCACCACTTTCGTACGCTATCTATCACCGAGCCTCGAACCACCTTCGACTCTTGTAACATCGGCTCCCATTAATCTGCATGTAAAGAGGCGATTGAGGTCTATGAGACCCAAAGCCTCTATAAATAAATGATAAAAAAAAAAAAAAAAAAAAATTAATCTGCATCGAATCTTCAACGCAGCCTGTGAAGCGATTGAACCAGGGTTGTCAGAGCCAGAGATAATAACACGCGCTCAAGCTATAAGAGACCAGGCACAGCTAAATGTTCACTACTGTTGCATTTTAAATGTTGTTAATTGTAAATGTATGGTGAAAATCAATAACACCATCTAGAGGGCTATTCAATCCGTTGATAAAAATAAACATTAAACATTATGATTCGGACAAATATTATATAGAACATAGGTATAGAACGTTGTGCGAAGCGTACACCCGACTGAAACGCGAGGATCGAGGATCAATGCGACGAAGACAAAGTACCTGCTTGCCGGAGGCTCTGACCGTGATAGAGCTCGACTCGGAAGCAGAATATTAGTTGACGGCGACGATCTCGAGGAAGTAGAGGAATTTTGCTACCTTAGCACGATCGTAACCTCAGATAACAACGTATCCAGCGAAATCCGAAGGCGCATTGTTCAGGGGAATCGTGCCTACTACGAGCTCCACAAACTCCTGAGATCCAGAAGACTCCAACAACGCACGAAATGCGCCATACATCGCACTCTGATACGGCCGGTAGTCCTCTACGGGCACGAGTCCTGGACTATGCTGGCGGAGGACGCTAATGCTTTCGCCATTTTCGAACGGCGGGTGCTACGGACTATCTTTGGCGGTGTGTACGAGCAGGGCGTGTGGAAAAGGAGAATGAACCACGAGCTAGCTGTGCCGTTTGGCGATGCAGACATCCTGACGGTTTTCAAAGCCGGAACCCTTTTGCTACTGATATACGTTTATTTCTTTTCCGTCGTCGTTTACAAACGCTGTGTTGCCCGAACGTTATTTAGTGCTTCGTAAAGTGAAAATAAACATAAGAATATTAGTAAATTTCCTTTTTAACAAGGAAAAAGTATATCGCTCTTTTCGAGAATCGAACTCCCGACATAGTGGATGCTGGCTCCTGCTTTTATCAAAGTCACCACGCCCTTATGCCGTGGCGAGTTCACTAGCGCACGGTTTAGTAGTAGTTAGTTGTGGTAAGAAATATTTGGCCACGCCTATTACGGAATACGATCTCTATTAATTCGCTCGCGGAGCGACAAGGACTTTGGACACTATTTGTTGAGGTTTCATGTAGCCTGAGTCCAACAACCAATTCTTTCTTGTACGGGAAAGACGGCTTTATGTATATTAACTTTTTCATAGCTTTACGGTTTATTATATAGTATCATATATTGATAATACTTGAGCAAGCTTTTTTTACAGTAAATGCTTTAAACCTTACTTATCCGACACTGTTTACATTTCGAGTGCCTTAGTGATTGATTAGATTCTAATTCAGTAAAAAGAAGCAGTAATAGATATGCGCATAAGCGGAAGCAGCTCGGCCGGCAAGTCCGACCCCCAGCTCCCCGTGGTGCCGGCCGGGGTGCGGAGGTGGCTTGCACACCCACCTCTGCATGCCAAACGGGGGCGGTAAAGGCGGAGTGAGACGCTTCTGTTAGGTTCAGCTACCAGCAGTTGCAGATCGTTCTGCCGCCGTAGACAGGGCTATTTAGCCAGACGAGGTTGACTTCAGGTGGTCACAGAGGTTCTATGTTGCCTTTGTGACTTACTTGTAAGTCAGCAAACGAAGAAGAAGTACTGATGAGCCCAGATCGGTTGGCCTGTGCCGAGATGGGTTCTGTTGCACTTATAAGAGGCTGACCTCAGGTGTTCACAGAGGTTGGTGTTTGTGACCTACTTGTAGGTTAGCAAGATGGAGATGGATTCTGAAACACTTATAAGAGCGCTCAGAGGGGCAGATGCATGGGAGTTCTCTGCCCGGTATGCGTTGCCCCTACGCTGAAAGATCACACTTCCGTGTCGGTTTGCACCTAGGCCATTCCATTGCCCAAGGAGTCGAACCGTTGTGGAAGGCAACAGCAGATGGGCGCGGACCGACAAGAAGTCTGTTTGTCGACTGATATGAGGTCTGCGCATCGTAAGTCTACTACGCCTGTCGGTACTAAACCATACTGACACAGCGCGGCGCCGAGACATTCCTTCATTGGTTATGTCTATACCCCCTTATTGATGTCAAGCCTAACCTGGTAATCCAGTAAGTGGATGAAGGCACGAGGAGCATTTAGTTCGTGCAAATCGGACAGTACCCAGGGCATGGTGCCTCTAGCTTCGAGCGAGTAATACTGGGTCTCTCTATTAAGATTTCCTCCTCGGTAACAAAAAAAAAAAAAAAACAAAAATACAAAAAACCAAAAAAACAAGCGTAAGCAGCTCATGATCGCAAATCATGAAAGAATAATGCCCGAGAGAGAAACGTAGCGACGCAACAAAACAAAACAGGAATTGGCGATTGCATTTTCACACCTTCGCTCTGCTGCGGATGGAACAGGAGGATAGAAAAAAGTGTTACTTGTTGTTTGCCGTTGGGAAGAAGAATACGATAGGGTATCAATGTTCTGGATGCTGATGGTCCGTGGTTGGCTCGGAGATGAGAGAACGTTTCTGATAGTCCAGTTCAGAGGTTTGAAGGCTGTGAAGACCTACCGCAACGATTTGGCTGGCAGCAGCTAAAAGCAGTTGCAAAGAAATCGAGCAGAAGTACCGTCGCTCAACGTCGTGCACACCGGTCTCAAGCTCTCCGGAACACTGTATTGCGTGAAGAGGTAGAACGATGATGGTACGGTTGGAAATAAGTATTAATTAGGGTTGGAGGAAGCTGTTGCGTGCCTATCATTTATCCCAAAAGCTGCAGATAACGGTGTGGTGAAGGGTTGGGGATCTCGCACTATAAAATGCAAACATGGTATTGGTGGAAGAAATCACGAAAGTTTATGGTGTCGTTCCATGGTTCGATGATGCATTTGCCCATTTTTTAACAAACTACTTTACTTTTAACGCTTTTATGTCACTCGGTATGAAAGTCTGTTGTAAAACTTTGTCCTCGACAGCTACCGCTTTACTGTACACTCTCCAGCAAAGACCCAAAGTCTCTCAAACTCTACAAACAACAACAACTCTCCAGTAAACCAGTACAATTTGCATCTAAGAAAGCTTCTGAAAACTGCAAAATTTCTTCATTACATGCCCATTACTGGTTAGACCGTTACGTGTAGCACAGGCGTGTTGCAGTAACATATTATTCAACGTGCCCGGTACGAAAAGCATCGACCGAGGGAACGAATTCATTAACGGGCCACACGGTACGGAACGAAATGATGATGTTCATTTGCCAGCCGCGGATCTACATTTGCCAAATTTGCCCAACTTCGGGAGGTCCTGACGTCGGTGAGCAGTAGAGCTGGAAGAGGAAGACAGACACTGGCCAGGAAAGCGGTATCGCCGGTGGGATTTGTGATTTCACCTTCCACCTGTGTGTTCTTGCGATATTTTGCCTACCCGTTCGCATTATCTTTCCTGGACCGCTTCGTCTTTGACTGTGTGTGGGCATCCTTCAGGGCAACGTTTCTCATCGCTAAAGTGAGTAATTATCTTGTTAAGATTGAGGTGCTTGCGCTGGTGTTGTTTTGCCAATTTATTTGTTTTTTCGTATGTGTTTGTGTGTGTGTGTGTGCGTATTTTTGGCAGAGCGTGTGTAATGCGTGTTTATTCAGATTTGCTGAGGGCTGTGCAGTGTAGGCAGCACTGTTGCATACTTCCCGCATACCGAACCAAAAGCATACGCACCAAAAGATCAGGCGAAGTTCAGCAAAATATAAACTTCCTGACGTTTCCTTTCGGCTGGTCAGTGGTGGTAGGCTTGTAGAGCGGGTGCCAATCTATTGCAGCGTGCGAAGAAAAAGTATATAGAAAACATCCAATAAGAAAAAACCAACAAAACAAAAACACAACCACGAAAATCTGGAGCTGGACTGACTGACGTCAGGATAATGCATTTTGCCTCTCGGATAATCATGACCTTTCGTGATTTGACGGGTGTACCGTAGGCTTGCTTTCCCAGCATGTTTTGGGTTCTTGTTTTTTTTTGGTCTTGTTTTTGCAGTTGGAACACACGAGTCGATAAAGCTGAGGACAGCTGTATAAACAGCACAGTGGCTGGCACGGTTTTGCCGGCGCTCAGTTCTCTGCGTCCAGGTTTCGCAGACTCACCGAGTTACTCAAAAGCTCTCGCTAAAGCATCTGCCCCAGGACAGCGAGGATATGCATAGCGCTTGGTGGTTCTTGCTGCACACTGCACACATTCTAGTAAGTAAGTTCCGTAAACAGGACTCATCAACTCGAAGTCAGTTCACTGCGTAGCATCCTCGGTGTAGATGAAGCTTACGTATCTCTCCCCCTCCTTCCACTTTGGCATGAGTTCAATTCGATCGAGAATTATTTGATCAAGTCGACGTAACTCGAAAACATTTGGGGCGAAAATATGGCGCACAGAAACGAGCGAAGGCAGGAGATTGCACGGAGGGCGGGGCGTTGGAAAGGAAATTATTTGGAGAATCCTCGCGACCACCCAGTGGAGCACAAATTGCGAACGTTGCGAAAACCGGGAAGGGAAACGCACGGAACGCACAGAAGGTGCGCGGTGAAGCGAAAGCGGATGAAGATGATGATGATGGTGATGCAGGGTACGTAATTAGTGTGGGGGCTATTTTCGTTAATTTTCGGTGAAATTGTTTTATAAACTTGATTACCCGTCGCTCTCGGATGCTTGACGTTCGTTTGCGGTGCGTTGACAGATGCCGGCGATCCGGCCGAAAGTTGGCGTTCCTCGCTGCGGAAACTACCGCTACCACCGTCAGTCAGTCCAGCTCCAGATTTTCGTGGTTGTGTTTTTGTTTCGCTCGGTAGTTTCGAGATGTTGTCCGAACTTTGCGCGTGGCACATCTTCGCTGCAAAAAAGGGTATATCTCGTTGGATTGGCTCAAGAACAACCCCGGAGGCTACTGCACTACTTCTACGGTGGTACGTTGTTAGCTCAACCGTCCAAATCAAAGCACCTACATACGCAAGGGCAAGAGCAAGAAACATTCCCGATTGTCCGGAACAACAGACCCGGCACAGTATCGAGGCTAAAGTTCAAACGCTGGCAGATTGCTTTCTCAACCGTGGGCAGAACTTGCTAGCAGTTTGTTATCTAACCGTCCGACAGACTAAACAACTGTATGCCGCGACGCTAGTGACGCGGTCGTGGAAAACTTTGCCTCATACCAATGTGCACTTGTTTCCCGTTGCAAGCTGGCAACACCAATTTCGACAACAATAGCAGCTTCTGGCTGGGTGGAAGTCTTTCACGAACCGAAAGTCAACTCAGTCTTGTGTTGCTATCTTGCTATTTCGTGTCCAAGGCAAATGGATGGCTTTGCTAGTGCATCAAGGCCCATTTCCGCTCAGCCTGTCAAAATATGCGTACTGGTATGTGAGGGGGCGTTGCTTAAAAAAACTAACTTCACCACTACGCTGAGGCAGAGCAAAGAGAAAAGCAGGAAAATGTTATTTCCTCTAGAAGTTCCAGACCGAGCAGCGTTTGGATTAACTTTGACGCTATAGATTCCACCGGATGTAGCAATATGGAGAGTTGCTACCAGGACATTCTGAACGTTTGGTTCCACATGTACGCGAATGAATCACTTCGGAGTATTGGAATGTTTTATCCAAACATAGATCCGAGTCCTTATCAACTAGTAAGTATGCAGTATAAAGAACATTCGGACGGTTTGCATTTTTGGATAAAACAATCAAATATTCAACAAAATGTACATATTCTAATTATATTATATCTATATATAAACTAAATCTTCTTCTTTCTTGGCCTAACGATCTGTTAGGTCATGCCTGCCATTTCTGGCTTACTAGACTTATTGTTGGTAGACATAGTTGGATAGTCAGTCCTCACTATAGGGGAAAAGCCCAGATGAGGCCCAGAACCCCGGTCCTGCCGTGTGAAGACCGGCGCCGCTGTCGCATCTACCACCGGGCCGCCCCATATAAACTAGATATTGTATCTAAATTATTTGATTGGGAAGAAATTTCGAAAGACATAATTTATTATATAGTACCAAACAGGGTCGCCTTCTTCCCGCACTAAAGCTTCATTTATTTATTTTATTTACTTTATTTTAAACATTACGGACAACTCTTTATCGCAAATTATAAAAAAAAAAATGAATACTGTCGTACTAGTCATTGAGGTTGTTTTGCTATCATACGGACGAATAGTGTATCTAATCGTAAACGGCTTATCCCTCCATACGTAAGACTATCTAGACTATCCAGTCTGGCCAAGACCTCTTGAGATTGTTCCAACATAATTTGAAACGATTTGGATTAATTATAGTTTCCGCATGGTGGCTCTTGCCGCATTGTCAACAGTTCCAATTAAATGCAGGTGACGATTATCTTTATTTTGTCGTACCATTTTTAATTTGCAGTTTTTAATATAGATTTTGGTATGTGCTGAGGCCAGTTAGGAGTATCTTTGATCAAAGAAACTTTTACCATCAAAAGGTAAGTTTTCACAAGTAGTAGTAGCTTGTTTTTGTTGAGGGAGATAATTATATACATGTAAGAAGTCTGAGCTGACTTTATTGTAGTTTATTTCCTTTAGAGGAGATTGGATTTTGAGTGGGCAACTTAGCAAAACTCACCTCAGGAGAAGAAAAAACAATTTAAGACGACAAGTAACAAAAGAACAGATACTTAAAAACTAATCTTAATTTACTTATCTATACAGTGTGTGAGGGTGGGTCCTTACCCAGGATGGGAGAGGATGTTAAGGGTTTGGGTTATTTCTAGCTTTTGAAATATATTTGGAGTTCAGGTTTGATTCGAACGTTTCGATGGTTTCAATATTGCAGATTCCATGCATATAACTAGTACTATATCAGGGGACATATAAAGAAGTTTTTATAAATACATTTTGAATCCTTTGTACTTTATGTGTGTGTTTTAACACCAAAATGGGGATCCATAAGTTATTATAGGTCTAATTAATGATTTATACATAAGAAGTTTATTCTTTAGATTTTGTTTTGAGTAGTATTGGGTACGCAGGAATGACTATCCAGCTACGGGTAAAACTAAGTCATAAAGTGCTAGCAATAGCAGGCCAAGACCTCACGAGGTTCTAGTGCCAAGGAAGAAGAAGAAGTATTGGGTGTTGTGGCACTTTGGTCACACAGTTAAACAGCACAGTAAAATGTGCAAGCACACAGTTGCACACCTAATACATTTGTGGTACCACACTATGCATATCACACTCATCAATGCAGCATAGACGAATGAAGTCGCAAAAAAAAATCAAATCTCTCACTGTGTTGGGCACAGTAACTGTGGTACCACAGTGTCTGTGTCATTGTACAGTTACTGTGCCACTGCACACTTTTTGTATCAACGCAATGAGTTGGGCACAGTCACATGGCAATCGGTAAGAATGTGGCGGACTGTGATGTCTACGCCACAGAAGCTGCAAAGTGGAGGACTGGATCTTTCGAGGAGGTAGGAATGTGTCAGGCGGGTGTGTCCGATGCGAAGACGGGTAAGTACTCGTTGGTTGCGACTGGAATCGGGATCATCCCATGGTGCTGTGTTGTGCTTGATGGAACATAGTTTTTAACTCAATACATTCAGCTACTCAGAAAACACCAAAAGAAATTGTATTCGGTAAGAATAATATCGAAGATAGGATAATAACCCCAGAGGAACTTGAAAGCATAAGACAAAAGACATACGACGAGGTATTGCTGAAATTAAAGGAAGCGCAAACAAAGCAATTAAAGATTAATAACAAAAGACCAGCTTCTCCACCAACGTTGACACCAGAACGAAAGGTATACGTAAAAGATAAAATAATTAGAGCAAAGCACAAGAATAAGTTTAAGTCGCATATAGTGAGCGAGAATAGGAAAGTAACTTTTAAAGATAAAAATAATTCAAAGATACATAAATCTAACGTAAAAAACATTAATATTCAACAGGTTAGCCACGGTATACTGCTCGAGAATAGAGATACACCCTGTGAGCCATGATCCGATAGCAATTGTAAAGACAAACGAAGCAAAGCTGCTAATAGGTCACCGAAGTATAATCAACTTAATCAATATAACAAATATTGAAGAAAGCTTAACCGAAATAGAAGAAGACATAAGAAGATCCCCTGATGGTTATAACGAATTATATGAAGCATTAAAAAAGAAGGTAGGAAATGTAAAAAGCTACGTAAAGCGTATGAAGCCAAGAAGAGTTAAAAGATGGGATACTTTAGGAAGCGCGTGGAAATGGATGTCAGGGTCACCAGACGCAGATGATCTGCGGATGCTAACGAAAGGAATCAACAATTTAAATGATAATAATAACAAACAAATAACTATTAACAATGAGATGTACAATCAGTTAGAAAACATAACGAAGAGTATAAACAAATTAATTAAGCAACACGAAAAAGAAAAATCGTTGAATGAAGAGAAAAATTACATTCTTAAAATGTTAATGATAGTGCAAGATTTTGAAAAAGAAGTTGAAACATTGTCGGAAGCAATAATGTTGAGCAAGTTAGGAATTGTAAGTTTTAAAATGATCAATGAAAATGAAATTATAACTATAGAACAAACATTGTTAAATCAAGGGATACACGCTGCACTAATTGAAGAAGCGCTGAAATTCGCCACAGCATCAACAAGCAACGATGAGGATTTTTTGATATACACGATTAACATTCCCCTATTCGACAACGAAACATACGATGAAGTAAAAATAATACCGATAATTAAGCAGTCGAAAAGAATAATATTGCACAGAGAATCGTACATAAAGAACGGAAAAGAAATCTTAAGCATAGAGTCAAATTGTGACAAAATAGGAAATTGGACCATATGTCGAAAAGCGCATACGAAAAACATATCGCACGATTTATGTTTAGCAAACATAATACAAGGCAAAGAAAGTAAGTGCGCATACGAAGAAATACCATACCATGAAACAATAACACAAGTAACGGAAACGACGATAATCATCAATGATGTAAACAATACGCTTGAAACCACGTGTGACGTATCGAACAGACATCTCGAAGGGTCGTACGTTGTGTTATTCCACAATTGCTCACTCAGCATTGCAAATGAAACGGTAGCAAACACCATTATCCAAACAACGCACCATAGAATCTTTATGCCTACAGCAAACCTCAAGGTTACAGCAAAGGAAGTAAAAAAGCGAATCGACATAGATTTCCTTCACAATTTGCAACGACAGCAGATAAAGAAACTAGAGCATCTTAAAGAAGAGAACACAGTTCAGCAATGGTCAATACTTGGAGGGTTCTCAATGTCAACATTAACAATTATTTTGATAATAATCATCATATCCGTTCGAAACCTGAAAACAAAACAAACCGTCGTAACGATCGATTCTCCAGCACCAATGCAGTATTATCGGCCAGCTTCGATGAATTCCCATGGATTGACGTTCCATGCAACCAAGATCCAGGAGGATCAGCTCTAAAGGAGGGGGGTAGTTACCGGCCATGGTAACAAAACCGTAAGATGACAACGACGACGACGACAACGAGTGCATCTTGCTGACGCGCATCGGTAAACATCAACAGGATGGAGCAGCGAGGGAGCACCGAAGCAACGTAAACAACGCGATCGAGCCACCGTCGATGATGGAAGAAAATATTCAATAAAACAGTGTATACCCGGCACTCCAGGCGGAAAGGTTGAACTTCCTTTTTTTAAAAAGCCGAAGGCGGACCACCGCTTGTAACTTACATAAGAAGTTTATTCTTCAGACTTAGTTTTGAGTAGTGATAGATCTTGTGGCACTTTGGTCACACAGTTACACAGCACAGTAAAATGTGCAAGCACACAGTTGCACACCTAATATATTAGTGGTACCACACTAATATGTCACATCTCATCAATGCAGCATAGACGAATGAAGTTGCAAAAATTCAAATCTCCATTCAAATCTCTCACTGTGTTGGGCACAATAACTGTGGTACCACAGTGTCTGTGTCATTGTCTTTTTTTTATTTATAGAGGCTTTGAGTCTTTAAGACTACATTCGTTTCTTTCCGGTATATTGGTTACATATGTTTATTTGTATAACTATTGCGAATATGACTGAATGATTATATAACTATTTAAAACTATTGTGTGTGTGGCTAAATAAAAATCTTTGCGGTAAAAAATAATGTTCTCTATAAAGCTTATTGATGTGTAGCTTGCTGTTTGTCGGGTGAAAGGATGGTTGCAAGGTCGGTATCTAGTTGGCAGGTGTTTCGGTGTGTAGTGTAACCATGGCAATCGGTAAGAATGTGGTGGACTGTGATGTCTACGCCACTGGAGGACTGGATCTTTCAAGGAGGAAGGAATGGGTCAGGCGGGTGTGTCCAATGCGAAGGCGGGTTGGTTGCGACTGGAATCGGGATCATCCCAAGGTGCTGTGTTGTGCTTGATGGAACATAGTTTTGTAGGGAGATCTAGATTGTGCCAAATCGTGTTCCAGTGTTCGGCGACTATTGTGTTGACGAAACGGATGACGTCTCGGCGTGAAAGAGCGTTGTGTGATTCAGGAGGACAGAGTCGAACTCTGTTAGCTAGGAATGACCCGGAATCCAACAGAAAACTAATGCAGGTGAAGGAGGGATGTCATCGAGAAGCTGGATGTGTGGATCTTTGGAGTTGCCGTGTTCGAGGGCGGTCAGAACACTGTCGGCACTGTCGGTGAAAATGACGTTCGGAATGCAGACTTTCATCTGCAGCAAGTCGGATGGCTATTGCTTCGGCAGAAAAGATGGATGTGTGATCGGGAAGTTTGATGGCACAGTTGACAAAACTAGAGTGAATCCCACAGCCGGCAGATTCCCGATTAACAGAGCCGTCTGTAAAGATAAGATGATGGTGTTTATATTTGGTACGGATCAGGTGGTTAAAGGTACTATTGACGATATGGCTATTTCGTCCGGTTCCTCGAAGTGTGTGTTTTAGTTCCCAGTCAATAACAGGTGAGTGGTGGTACCAGGGACGAGTTCCCCAGCGAGTGGATTGGATGATGGAAAGAAGTTGGTGGTTGGTGAGTTGCTGAAGACCAAATTTGGCTTTAGAGATGAGGACAGTTGCATCGATTCCTTTCTCAAGGATTCGAACTGCAGCTGCGACGAGTCTATTGGTGATGATGAGTTGAAGTGGAAGGACAAAAGTACCAGTGGCGTAGCGGATGGCTGTGTGGTATATGGGTACCACAGTGTCTGTGTCACCGCACAGTTACTGTGTCTTTGCACAGCTACTGTGTCATCGCACGTGAAGTGAATTCAGCTGTATGGTCTGGGTAACAATGGGATGGGAGCTAGACAATCTGAAATATTGTTACCACCTTCTATTGAGCCAGTGGAGTGGAACCGCGATAATTCTCTAAATCCCGAATCCTTTCACAACTGACTCACCTTTTTGACAATTCACTAAGTGCGTCATATACTGACTCGGGGGCGGCCCGGTGGTAGTTGCGACAGCGGCGCCGGTCTTCACACGGCAGGACCGGGGTTCATGTCTCATCTGGGCCGTTCCCCCATAGTGAGGACTGACTATCCAACTATATGCGGTAACAATAAGTCAGGTAAGCCAAAAATGGGCAGGCATGACCTAAGAGGTCGTTAGGACAAGAAAGAAGAAGAAGAAGTATTTGTTACATGCAATATCATGCAGATCCAAGATTTCCGAGCATCAGATTGTGCCGATTGTGCTTCTGATTTTTAATATTTAGAACCAATTACTAAGAATACTTGTGACTTGCCAATAACGCTACTACCTCATGACGGAATAATTATTTGCTCTTTCTTTTGATCTCTTTCTTACTTGTCATTCTTTCTTTCAGGAGGACAGAGTCGAACTCTGTTAGCTAGGAATGACCCGGAATCCAACAGAAAACTAATGCAGGTGAAGGAGGGATGTCATCGAGAAGCTGGATGTGTGGATCTTTGGAGTTGCCGTGTTCGAGGGCGGTCAGAACACTGTCGGCACTGTCGGTGAAAATGACGTTCGGAATGCAGACTTTCATCTGCAGCAAGTCGGATGGCTATTGCTTCGGCAGAAAAGATGGATGTGTGATCGGGAAGTTTGATGGCACAGTTGACAAAACTAGAGTGAATCCCACAGCCGGCAGATTCCCGATTAACAGAGCCGTCTGTAAAGATAAGATGATGGTGTTTATATTTGGTACGGATCAGGTGGTTAAAGGTACTATTGACGATATGGCTATTTCGTCCGGTTCCTCGAAGTGTGTGTTTTAGTTCCCAGTCAATAACAGGTGAGTGGTGGTACCAGGGACGAGTTCCCCAGCGAGTGGATTGGATGATGGAAAGAAGTTGGTGGTTGGTGAGTTGCTGAAGACCAAATTTGGCTTTAGAGATGAGGACAGTTGCATCGATTCCTTTCTCAAGGATTCGAACTGCAGCTGCGACGAGTCTATTGGTGATGATGAGTTGAAGTGGAAGGACAAAAGTACCAGTGGCGTAGCGGATGGCTGTGTGGTATATGGGTACCACAGTGTCTGTGTCACCGCACAGTTACTGTGTCTTTGCACAGCTACTGTGTCATCGCACGTGAAGTGAATTCAGCTGTATGGTCTGGGTAACAATGGGATGGGAGCTAGACAATCTGAAATATTGTTACCACCTTCTATTGAGCCAGTGGAGTGGAACCGCGATAATTCTCTAAATCCCGAATCCTTTCACAACTGACTCACCTTTTTGACAATTCACTAAGTGCGTCATATACTGACTCGGGGGCGGCCCGGTGGTAGTTGCGACAGCGGCGCCGGTCTTCACACGGCAGGACCGGGGTTCATGTCTCATCTGGGCCGTTCCCCCATAGTGAGGACTGACTATCCAACTATATGCGGTAACAATAAGTCAGGTAAGCCAAAAATGGGCAGGCATGACCTAAGAGGTCGTTAGGACAAGAAAGAAGAAGAAGAAGTATTTGTTACATGCAATATCATGCAGATCCAAGATTTCCGAGCATCAGATTGTGCCGATTGTGCTTCTGATTTTTAATATTTAGAACCAATTACTAAGAATACTTGTGACTTGCCAATAACGCTACTACCTCATGACGGAATAATTATTTGCTCTTTCTTTTGATCTCTTTCTTACTTGTCATTCTTTCTTTGCACAATATTCTTATCTTCTTGGTTTACGCTTCATATGATTGGTTAAAAAGATTTATTTATTTGCACAACGTTATCTTAGATAATATGCATCCGGATGAGTTGTGTTCCAACGAAAACAATCAAAATACATCGTTCAAAATACATTCTTTTCCAACAATTGTCTCGGTCATACTTTGATTAAAAAAAACATGTTCATTGAAGTGGAAGGACAAAAGTACCAGTGGCGTAGCGGATGGCTGTGTGGTATATGGGTACCACAGTGTCTGTGTCACCGCACAGTTACTGTGTCTTTGCACAGCTACTGTGTCATCGCACGTGAAGTGAATTCAGCTGTATGGTCTGGGTAACAATGGGATGGGAGCTAGACAATCTGAAATATTGTTACCACCTTCTATTGAGCCAGTGGAGTGGAACCGCGATAATTCTCTAAATCCCGAATCCTTTCACAACTGACTCACCTTTTTGACAATTCACTAAGTGCGTCATATACTGACTCGGGGGCGGCCCGGTGGTAGTTGCGACAGCGGCGCCGGTCTTCACACGGCAGGACCGGGGTTCATGTCTCATCTGGGCCGTTCCCCCATAGTGAGGACTGACTATCCAACTATATGCGGTAACAATAAGTCAGGTAAGCCAAAAATGGGCAGGCATGACCTAAGAGGTCGTTAGGACAAGAAAGAAGAAGAAGAAGTATTTGTTACATGCAATATCATGCAGATCCAAGATTTCCGAGCATCAGATTGTGCCGATTGTGCTTCTGATTTTTAATATTTAGAACCAATTACTAAGAATACTTGTGACTTGCCAATAACGCTACTACCTCATGACGGAATAATTATTTGCTCTTTCTTTTGATCTCTTTCTTACTTGTCATTCTTTCTTTGCACAATATTCTTATCTTCTTGGTTTACGCTTCATATGATTGGTTAAAAAGATTTATTTATTTGCACAACGTTATCTTAGATAATATGCATCCGGATGAGTTGTGTTCCAACGAAAACAATCAAAATACATCGTTCAAAATACATTCTTTTCCAACAATTGTCTCGGTCATACTTTGATTAAAAAAAACATGTTCATTATGTTCAAAGCATATTGTATACAACGTCCCGCAAGTTTAATACATCTTAAATAGTAGGTGAAACTTACAGGCTAATCATAACATTTGCTGCCCTACCGTCACCTTCTAGCTGGATATGCCGCCGTATATTTCGGTTGGTGCTCTCGTTCGACCAGCTATCGAAGCATTGTATCTTAAGTACAACCGGTCAGAACGTATCGAAAACATCTCACCCCAAGCCCGCCTTAAGCTGTGCTGAAACAGCAGGGAATCGGCCTAGCACTCAAATGCTGGCTGCCGAAATGGACGATCTTGAACGGAGATAAAACTAGTGAATAGGAAAGCAAAAGGAAGGCGAACCCATCCGCAACCATAAAATTGAATTAATTAGAAAACTAAATCAACGATCAGATTGCCATATTTACTGATTCCTGCCGGAGCCATTCGATTGATTTATTTTCGCTTTCCTTCCAACTCCCGTTCAACTCTTCCGCCTTCCGTAGCGGGACTGTGTTCACTCGTTCTGGTACGTGTTTTTTGTTGTTGTTGTTTCGTTTCAAATAAAAATATAAACAAGAAAACAACTCCTGTGTGCGCCCGGCAGCTGCATGTAACATGTTGCTCGAAATGGTTGGTTTTCTTACCGTTTCTTTCTTATCGAACCTTATTAATATTCCATTAGCGGTTGTCATCGGCGATGTACCGCCGAAATCGGTTTTGACTGTTTTTGGTCGGCCGATTTTAAGGACCGGACCGGGAATCTTCATCCATTATTTTTTTTTTTGCTCTCTTATTCAACTGCAAAGCAGGCGCATCATGTGATCCCCTTTTCTACGCCCCTCTAATGTCTGCTTTCTCCGCCCCTTTAGTGGACCCGCTTCTAAACGACTCGTCATATTTTGATACCACTGGTTTAACGACAAGGCACGAAGACCGAATATCGCTGTGCGTTTGATATGTGTGAGAGCTCACCAACAAAAATAAAAAGCTACCGTAGAGGAATGCTTTTAGAAGTGGCACTAGAGTTTGATTTTTTAACCCACTTTCCTTGTTGACGATCAGGTCAAGCATCTATCCAGCTAACGTGGAAGTAGCTTTTCGTAGAGGCGTGAACTAATACTAGCAGGAATCGTTTTGAAGCATGTAGAAGTAGAATAGTGGTAGAAATGTCAGTTTTTCGCACGGCACAACCAATATCAAATCTATTTTGGAGCGATTAGTCCTGAGCAGCAACAACTGTCTAACTTTGTAAAAATGTTTTACAATACTTTGAGACAGCTCAGAGCTATATAAAATACATAAGAATAAGAAGAAGAGAAGAAGAAAAAGAATAAGGAGATTGAAGAGGATGGTTCCACTGAGCTCAGCTCACCACTCAGAGATTAGAATACGCGATAATGTAGCAACTATTACTAGTGTTGTGCTTAATGAATCTTATCATGAGAGTCATTCATACGAATCTTCAGTGAAGAGTCATTCAATTCATGAGTCGACTCCAAAAAGATTCATGCATCTTTGGGGATTTATATTTACACAATTGTTTGCTGCCGTGGCTTAACAATGTCTTAAGACTAAGGACGTAAACCGTTTAACGGGGTGACGATTCACGGGTATGTGCGGTTCGAGGATGTTATAGGAGCGGATCGGAAAGCAGTGATGGAGGAGTTGTAGTTGAATAGATCGGAGAAACTATTGAAACTGCGCAGACAAACGAGGAAAGGGTCGTTGTGACCGAAGCATGTACGTCAGGACACGACAGCCAGCGGAGCACGAGGGCGGAGGTGCCGGGTGGGAACGTATAGGCCTGTGCGGAGGAGAAGATCAGGAGGCACTAGCCACAGAACGCCGCTTCTCTAGGGACGCCAACCCCAGAAGTTAGCTAATCGATCGATTCGTTCTCAAAGATTCATGAATCCTCATATATTCATGAATCCTCAAAGCAGTGTCGGATAAAGTCCTTGGGGTGGCGAGAGGGGGGTGGGGGTGGTTTGCAAAAGCCTTCTTGCGAGGCCCCTTCAACTAAGAAGCCCTCTTGGATTTGGACCGGGGGGATCTTTGAGGACTCTTGAATCTTTGGGGATTCATGAAGCTTTATAATAGAGATTTAGAGTCATTCATTCAGTTCAAAGATTCATTCAGATTCATGAATCTGAATCAGATTTGCTCAAAACTAACTATTACTAGTTTTTTTTGTATATCGTAATGTTGTATTGACATTTGCTTAAATTGTCAAGAAATTTCTTCATACTTTACTAAACAATACAATTAAGATAAAACATCCATCACCAACCAGGATGTCATTAAGCATGTTAGAGCTGTATCAAATTTCTCTCTGTATTTGAGCTAGTGCAATGCTGCGAATATACAAAAAAAAACTTCAATAACACCAAACTGGTGTTGTGACATCGTGCTGCTCACCGCTCGTTTCTGTTGCTGCTACTCAATGCGTTCAAGGCCAAACCAAGCCCACTCGACATTAGCCCTGTCAGCCTATCGGTGCCGCTAAAAGTAAAACATCAAACTGATTGACGCTTAAAGGCTACGTAATCTTCGACAGATCGGACACCAGCCAGCCGGGGGCAGAATCCATTATCGCGCTCCGGTTCAAACGCAATCGGTTATGCTCGCAGCTTCTGCTTCCCAGCCTCCAAGAGGTGAGGGTCAACAGCCGAAGGATGCGCTCGTGCGCACGGGCTTATCCCTGCGCTAATTAACATCCACATACCGACACGCATGCCCGGTCAACGGTTCGGTCAGGGACCGGGTAAACCGCAAGAATGCGTCCTAAAAATGTATGTCCAGCTTGATATGTGGGATTATTTTAATGATTATGAATGGTTTGTGTGTGCTGTGTGTGAAACGGTGCTTAGGTTAGTTGCATGGCTACAGGTTTTAGTAAGAGGTTTCGTTGACATCAGCAGTGTTTGGGCAGTATTTGACAGGCTGCCAGATTTGATCGGATTCTTTAACTGAAGCTGCGTATAACCTTTCAATCATTGGTTCTGACCAAAGGAGTAGTTTTTTTTAACTGAACTTCAATACATTGATCATATTTTTTTTAGATATAAAATGTTTATTTAAAATGAATTCGAAAACTAGTACATACTAGTTGGGGTGAATATGAGGGACGTTGTACAGGTTTTTCAAAGAACATATAAGGTTATTTTCATCATTCGCATCACAACTTATGGTAATGTGACTTAAAACATTGTAAGAGGAGGGATAGGAAATTAGGGTTGTGGTTTGGAACGATGGCTTCTATATCCTGGAGACAGTAACTGCCTGGATCAGTAAGCACCCTAGGATATTGGGTAATACTGTCCTCTAGAGTCCTACTGGAAGCAGACTCAGTTGGCTGAGGGTGCAATGAACTATTCGATGCAATGAGCTCTTTTGCAATTCCCGCTAAGCTTTCCAGCCTTGTACTAATGATAATGACCAACATCACATGGCCAGGTGAAGGTGGATATAAATCTCTCAAGGACCTTTACTACTACCAAGAGTCTGCGCCAGGGAGATGGGTGGTGTTGTGACATCGTGCTGCTCACCGCTCGTTTCTGTTGCTGCTACTCAATGCGTTCAAGGCCAAACCAAGCCCACTCGACATTAGCCCTGTCAGCCTATCGGTGCCGCTAAAAGTAAAACATCAAACTGATTGACGCTTAAAGTGATCGTAATCTTCGACAGATCGGACACCAGCCAGCCGGGGGCAGAATCCATTATCGCGCTCCGGTTCAAACGCAATCGGTTATGCTCGCAGCTTCTGCTTCCCAGCCTCCAAGAGGTGAGGGTCAACAGCCGAAGGATGCGCTCGTGCGCACGGGCTTATCCCTGCGCTAATTAACATCCACATACCGACACGCATGCCCGGTCAACGGTTCGGTCAGGGACCGGGTAAACCGCAAGAATGCGTCCTAAAAATGTATGTCCAGCTTGATATGTGGGATTATTTTAATGATTATGAATGGTTTGTGTGTGCTGTGTGTGAAACGGTGCTTAGGTTAGTTGCATGGCTACAGGTTTTAGTAAGAAATTGCACCGCTAGTGCTGGTGTTTCGTTGACATCAGCAGTGTTTTGGCAGTATTTGACAGGCTGCCAGATTTGATCGGATTCTTTAACTGAAGCTGCGTATAACCTTTCAATCATTGGTTCTGACCAAAGGAGTAGTTTTTTTTAACTGAACTTCAATACATTGATCATATTTTTTTTAGATATAAAATGTTTATTTAAAATGAATTCGAAAACTAGTACATACTAGTTGGGGTGAATATGAGGGACGTTGTACAGGTTTTTCAAAGAACATATAAGGTTATTTTCATCATTCGCATCACAACTTATGGTAATGTGACTTAAAACATTGTAAGAGGAGGGATAGGAAATTAGGGTTGTGGTTTGGAACGATGGCTTCTATATCCTGGAGACAGTAACTGCCTGGATCAGTAAGCACCCTAGGATATTGGGTAATACTGTCCTCTAGAGTCCTACTGGAAGCAGACTCAGTTGGCTGAGGGTGCAATGAACTATTCGATGCAATGAGCTCTTTTGCAATTCCCGCTAAGCTTTCCAGCCTTGTACTAATGATAATGACCAGGTCACATCACATGGCCAGGTGAAGGTGGATATAAAGCTCTCAAGGACCATTGCTACTACCAAGAGTCTGCGCCAGAGAGATGGGCCTGTCTGTCATCACTTCAATAGGGGGGCGCTAGGGAGGGACTAGGAGGTAGATCCTGGCATACGCTGATGGCATAGTCATAATTGATTTGAGGCGTCTCCTACGTAGCAGAAGTTTGACCAAAGGATTGAGCAAGTAACAGACGATTAACGATAACCAATGGTGGCATCACAAAGGGCAATGATAGATGATTGTACTATCGAAGTCGTCAAAAAAATTTATCTATCTGAATTGGTTGAAGCCTCTAGGAGAGGCAACAAGCAACAAGAACATTGGGGGTCCTCATACGAACTTTAAATTTTCAGTTAAGAGGGTGCCCATGCCGCCCTCACACGAGGCTCGCTTATATAATTCGGTCAGCATATAGCCAAGAGCCACCTCTGTCTACACGTACGTAACCTCTTGAACGCTCTTCTTAGTTTGTTCATACTATGTGCCTCCCCTGCCTATCTGCGGTTAAAAGTCAGCACCGATGAAAACATTGACGTTGAGATACACGCATAGGTGCTGGCTACTACCGGTCATACAAGCTTCCACTTCTTTGAAACTATAACCTCAGTAGGTGTAGGGCCTACCCTATTTCTAGCTTTCAAAGGCTTAGTTTACCCTTAGCTGGATTGTCAGTCCTGTGTAAAGGGAAGACGATCGATATCGACGTGAACGGCCGGACATTTTTTAAGCAAATTTCAAAATTCATGACATCGATAAATGAAGCTATACCACATACATACTAAATTCTATAGCATCCTATGAAAAAAAAACAATCAAATAAAAATTATTGACTTCACTAAAGTTTTGTTTAAAAAAGATTAAAGAAATTTAGGTAAGACGGAATTACAATAACGCTCCATTTACACATACACATGCGAATTTGGTCCAATATTTATTAGATCCCTAATCCGAGATTAGAAATTTTCGAGCTAGCTGCGGTCTTTCAAGGTAAGAATTAAACTTTGTTAAAATTTCTAGAAAACGTTCTTCTTTAGGTGATTTGCTGGTAGAACTGCACTAAGATGATTCACTTCGGGCATTGATGTTATTTTTTTTTTCAATTGTCAAATTTTTCCAGTGCTTCACGTAAATTCATTCCCCCAGTTGATCTAGACAGAGCCGAATGAAATCTAATGATTCAAAGTCTTCATATACTAAGTAACCAAAGCAACTTCAAAGCATGCGGTGAGATGGCTACAATGGTGTTCAGGTGACATGCATTTATTATGAAATCTGGAGTATGGCTGCCATTATCAAAACCATTCAGTCCTAAAGGAGGCATTAACTTGTTTGTCTATTTTGACAGGCCATTGCGCCATTGGTATTAATGAAACTCCATGGAAGAAGGAACAACTGCTTTAAAAACTATTTACATTGGACTCTCTTACTCTTACTCTTACTTACTTAAGTTATCAACACGGTTCTAATACTCAATATAGCTACCATCAAGAACCATTTCTTTTGGCAATTCTTAAGTGCAACCATTCGGCAACCCTTAATTTGACAGCGTTTTTTTTTTGGGTGTAAAATGTAAAAAAGTACTCGATAGAAGGTACGCAAGCTCGCAAGTAAGCAGGGCTGTATCTTCTAAAGCGAATGCCCAAGAAAATCCAAGCAATATTTCAATCAAAAAGTTGTCATGCTGGAAAATTGCACTGCATCTGTATCTCAACACTTTGTTCTTGTCGTTTGCTGCTTGCGAGTAGAACTTTCGATAGTGCAACAAAAAAAAAAAAAAAAAGATTAAACCGAAACAGGGCGTAGAATGTTAGAAGAAGGCCCCCATCACAAGACACGCTTCGTCGCGAACAGTTGCCGCCTTTGGTCCTAAATGTGCCCAAATTAAAAAAGGTTTTACCAACTTCACCATGCTGCCAAGGTTCATGTGCTTTGTTTGTTTTGTTTCGTTTTCGTTCTGCGTTCGCTGGCAGTGCATCGGAAGTAGCCGGAAAAGAACAAAAGAAAAAGAAAAAAAAAAACACGGTAAAACAGTCACACCAAAAACCTAACGAGTTATTGTCACATGGTGCGAGTTGTACTATTGTAAGGGTTGGCCATTAGCTGGTTTCGTCGTTGCTTCTGTTGCGGGCTCCTTACATCCTAGCATTAGACATTGCATTGCACCAGTTTGGATCTCCAAAAACTGGTCGGAAACTCGGAAACGGTGGGAAGGAAAACTTCTTAACCTCCAAAGCGGAAGCTTTCACTGTGCTGGGCTGGTCAATAGGGAACATCTTGCTCTGGTATAAATGGTACCCAAGGCGGATGCACTATGTGTGTGTGTGTGTGTGTGTAGCTACGAAAATGCATTATTTCGCCAAGAAAACAACAAGCAAGTCCCAATTAATGGGCCAACACAAGTTGGCTATTTCGGAAACATTCTTATTTAAGGTCTAGAAAAGTTCGAAACGCCCGTAGCAAGCACACTTTGTCCGCTTTAGACATTTATGTATGTTGTGTTTCACCAGCGAGTCCATTTGTGTATGTGTGAGTGTGTTTTGGCTCGCTAAACATTGGACGCTGTTGGACCGAAACATTGTAGCCGTCGCTTTGTCCTGTCACTAGGAACTCCCGTGGAAGTTCTCGTACGACCAAATATTTCCCACACCTACAGTGTTTCGGTTGGCCGTGTTTAACTTCAAATTAACATGTTAATAGCAGCTTCGTTTGCCTACTGAGATATTTTTACAACTACACTTTATCTATCTCCTTTCCGGCAGGTTGGTGTATTGTCCTCCATAGGAATTGCTTGTACCATTTTTCAGACTAGCCACAATCGATTTAAGATCCCGCGGGATAATCGCTCTGCGTAATCGGTCCCTTGCGAGGCAACATCGCTATTGGACGACCTAGGAGAGCAGAGACATTGTATCGGCGGACAATTGAGTGCACCAACATTGTAATCGATTCTGGAGCCTGAAACAAAAACGGTTTGTTGTAGATTTTTTTTTTCTTATTCCTCATAGCTTACCCCGGGACATTCTTGTTTTTAAACATGCCGGTCTCTCGCATTAGCTCTCTTCACAGTTGGTGCACCCCGCTTGCACCAGAGCGTTTTGGGAATGAGGTGTCGGTGTACGGTTTTGCAAATGGGCTGGGAAATCAAGACATCTTACCGGAGTCTCGGCAGAAGCGCGGCATGATAACATCCCGCTTGCACTTTGGCAACATTGTAGCGCCCGTTTGGGTGTTCTTCTGCACAGTTGCCTGATTTATGATCGAGCAGTGGTGGCAGAGTGCGGAAAACTGGCGTCCGGTGGTAGACCATTAGGGAAACCGCGCCGAAGCAATTGAAGATAAATCGTGATTCGGAAAATTGAAGGGAAGGAAAAAGCAGTAAGAAAACGAATCGAGCAAAATCGGCAAACATTCTGCGCGGAGAACGAGTGCGGAACCGAGAACTATGCGCCGCCTGTGCTTTATGCGAAGCGTAGATTCTTGGCGGCGCACGGAAATGGTATGCCCTTTTGGCCTGCCGATTGCCGATTGCAGCGAGCAGTACACGATGATGTTAGATTCAACCTGTAGGTTAGATTTCTTAGCGCACGGTATAGTGGTTTGATTGTATTGAATGCTTGTACCTCAACACTGTTGCGGAATCTATTCTAAAACAGTGCTTATCAAATTAGATTCTGAACATGAATAATATACTAGTGGGGATGTCTTGGCTTGGAGACAGAGTAAGAGAGAAAGAGATATAGAATAGATGAAGAGAGCGAACTAGATAATGTTAGATACAGGATACAAGAGCAAGATGCACTTACAAAAAAACAGTAGACTTTAAATTGAATGCTGTTGAATGTTAGAAAACAGCTTTTTAAACCGCAAACATTCTATCGTACAAATAGGAGAAGAGTTGAGAGTTGGTAGCGCCCATTTTTGAAGACATACATTAGTGGCATCATCATATTTTGAGAACTCTACTCTAAGATATCTTCTTCTTCTTTCTTGGCTTAACGACCTCTTAAGGTCATGCCTGCCATTTCTGGCTTACTAGACTAATTGATATCGCATAGTTGGTTAGTCAATCCTCACTATGGGGGAACGGCCCAGATGAGACTTGAACGCCGGTCCTGCCGTGTGAAGACCGGCGCCGCTGTCGCATCACCACCGGGCTGCCCCGCTCTAAGATATATATCCTTAAATACTTACTTATTTCTCAGACACTACCACCTGATAGCAAATAAGTATTCTAATGACAACCGCTTCGTGGTTTGGCCTACTGCGACAATCCTCGATACCGCTCACGGTATAACGCCGTCGTTTGCCAATCCAAACAATGTCCCGGCCAGGCCCGGCCTCCTATATAACTTAATCGCATTATAATCTTCTTCTTAATTCTTCATTCTCAAGCTGAGGTTGGTCTACCCTTACTAGCTTCCATGACCTAGTTTGCTAGTAAGCTTAAAAGAGGATTCCTTTGTACCGGAAGATGAGTCAGACGAGATTTGAGTTCCGGTGATCGATGCCGCCATCATCTCGGCTTTCGGACCGCCGGAATTGTATTAGGATAGGATGCCTTTAGTTAGTTTCTTAAATTTATTTCCGATGTAACATAATTATAATACATTGTGCTGGGTCGCGTGAAGTAATAGGTACAAGTTCTTGTTCTTTCCGCAATGGTTTGATTTTGTGTTCGCTATCTATTGCAAATACGTTTTAGATTTTACGATCGCGTAGATTTAAACCGTAGAATGAGGGAAAAATAGTGTGACACAATTGTAAAACCCTCGTGAAAATACAGGAAAAACTTAAACTTATACTTAATGACCATTCTTATAGCTAATTCTTACCTTACTAATAATATTACTAGGATGCAATAAATACAAACAGTTTAAGCAATCTATCTATGATATCCGAGCTTGAGTACAATTATTTACTCATCGAGGTCCTGACATGCCTCTTATACTACTGCAATAATACAACAAAAGTCATTTTCATCCCATAAGCTCATCTACGCTCTAACGGAAATTCGTCAATTGAAATCGATTTCAAAGTGGCAAATAACCTGAAAATTGCGATTTTGGTCGTTTTTTTGCGATAGACCGGGTTATCATAAAGCTCTCAAAGCGAGAAAAGTTCACCAACACTCAGGAGAACCTAAATTCTAAGCTTCGTAAGCTTCTGTGGCCCGAAACCTTTACCTTTATGAGTAGATAGAACGTTTTATTCATGCTAAAACATATCCTCCAAACTTTGTGCTCATGATACCCGTATACAAGGCCTCCTGTTGGAGCTCAGGAGCCTCTTTACTCTCATTGCCCGAGGACCGTTAAGAGGAAGATCACTCTCGGTCGATTTGTAGGGCTCCCAAGCATCTAATCCCAAGCATCTTATACTATAATCCACTATTGACGTTTTATAATATGAAACCATTTTCTTGTAACTTCAAGTTTCATGATTAGATTTGTCGATTGCAGATGCTTTGGATTTTGAGTCAACTTTCAACGTTTTGAACTGTTTTGCTACGATAATTGCTTCAATTGACATATGTACTTAAGCTTTACCATCGTGTACTACGCAGTGTATTTGCTGATTAGGGTTTGGAGCAGTTGGAAACATGCGCCAAATTGGCTCGACGTTAGCGAGGAGATCCATTTCGGGATGAAATAGATAGGCAACACTAAAATAGTCAAATTTGGAACAATAGTAACTAGTGTTGGGTAAATCTGATTCAGATTCATGAATCTGAATGAATCTTTGAACTGAATGAATGACTCTGAATCTCTATCATAAAGATTCATGAATCCCCAGAGATTCATTCTCAAAGATTCATAACTTTACTCATTGAGGATTCATAACTCATTGAAGATTAATGAATCTTTGGGGATTCATGAATCTTGTTTGAGTCAACTCATGCATTGAATGACTCTTTACTGAAGATGCATATAAATGACTCTTTTGATACGATTCATTAAGCACAACACTAATAGTAACCATCACGAGGCGTACCAAGATTTACAAATTCATAGTTCTAGTGGCTATAACTTTGTGATACAAGGTTTCGAACCATATATGGTGTAGTAATCGTTGAATCACTTCGGATAATGTAT
Organism: Anopheles maculatus; assembly: GCA_002091835.1. Taxonomy (NCBI): domain Eukaryota; kingdom Metazoa; phylum Arthropoda; class Insecta; order Diptera; family Culicidae; genus Anopheles; species Anopheles maculatus. The sequence goes on from KZ062386.1 coordinate 25,729, forward strand.
CATATGAATGTCCGTTGTGGAAATTTGCAATAATGAAAGATAATCTTAGATACACTGAGGGAAGCTTAACACTGTAGCTCTGAATGTTAATCTGAATGATAATTTTCCATGCGATGATTTTGACATCAATGGTCTATAAGCTGAAGTGGTTTAGTAGACGAATAGAAGACTTTTGGATCAGCAAGTGTTGTCGCGAAACATTTGGTCCCGCGTTTGGTTCTGATATCATTTCATTAGTGACCTTCGATTTAGTTTTGGAAGAGAATCAAAGCACAGAACTGACGCTTGCTTAAAAAATCTTGCAGTAGGTTGTTTATTCAATTGAAACATAGTGCAGAGTTTCACCCAATCCTCTGTAAATAAAGCACACCAATGCCATTGCCACCTAGTGTGGCTCTTTGTCACAAGAAACCAACCGGCCCCAGCCTTGTCGTCTCGTCAGCAACAGCAAAAATAATACCAGTGGCGCGGCATCGTGTATCGGAAGGATGCGATAGGGAGGAGAGAGAGAAAAAAAAACGCAACCATGGCACGACTTTCTCATCACATTTCGGGTGGTCTCGTTTGTGTAATCGTTTCATTGCCGCCGTTTCTCATCGCATCGTAGCTTGCCCCACGCCAAGATCGGAGGATTTGTCGTCATCCGTCCGAGGGCGTTTGGCGTGGTTGCTTTACAAAGCAGGGCACCGAGCTGGTGGAGCCGAATGGGAAGAAGATAATGAAATAATTCAATATCTGTGGCGGGCAGAGATCGTGAGCCCGGGTCGACCGGTGAGGCAAAACGTTTCCGTACCCAGTGCCGCCGTACTGCCGCACTGCAACAAAGATGAGGTGCAACGGAATTAAAGAATATGATCCGCTGCGAACGATCGCCATCGTTGTCGTCGCCGATCGATCCACCATCTGCCTTACCGCGGGTTGTGCGCTTGCTATCACGCATGCGGTAGGTAGACTGTGGAGCTAATGGCAACGTTATGTTTCACCGTGAGCCGAGCTTTATAGGGGTTTTTGGTGGTTAAGACGTTGAAACATTTTGAAACGTTGAAAAGCTGCAAAACAAGACGTAAAACACGGTTGAGCAAACATTGAGAAACCTTTTCAATCTAATAATATAATGTTTACACTTTCAGAGAAATTCTCTGCAAGCATGGTACCGAGCGGTAAAGAATGATAGTTTTTTGCAAATCAAATTTAAGCAACGTAATACCGTAACCAAACTTAACGAAACAAAATTATGACGATGCTATGAATTATGAACTTTTGTCACACTTTTGACATACTTTTGTTCTCGATTAGATTTTGGAAAATCTTTATACAATCTTTGAGATAGAAAAGCACGATTTTGATGGAATTGAGGAATAGGAAACATTTTTTACCGGAAGACTAACAGAAAAAAGATAATAAATGGGAGAACATGGTGAAGAAAGTTAGGAGAAACTTTATGACATTTAGTTAATAATTCTGTCAGCATTAGATTGCGCATTATATGTGTTATATGCACGAGTTTAATTTGCGCTAACAGTGACATCTGGTGGAATAATATCGTTTGGAATAAGGAGGACGACAGAAAGATTCTCTCTCTTCTCCTCTGGCACCTCCTCTGTAGGTCTTAGCCTGCTATTTCTAGCTTTCTATGACTAGTTTTTTACCCGTTGCTGGATAGTCAGTCCTGCGACAGAAAGGTTAGCTTAAAATATGTAAGTGTGTTTTGTGTTTGTAAACACTTCTGAACACAACTTTGAAATTCTAGTTTATGTTTAAGTATGAAACAAAACCCTTGTATAAAATTAATTAAAGAACCCGTAGTGCACGATACATAAAGTAAGGTTTTAACAAATGTTATTCTTATAGAATATTGTTATTAGACCTAATAGACTAGAAACGATAAAAAATTTATAAAGAGTCCTACAGACGAAGTAGAAATGATTTTTTACTATGATGATCCTCTTGTTATTATTATTTCCTTATTATTTCCTGCAACTTAAACGGAAACGATATAATATCTTGGTTTGATTTCGAGTCAAGTGTTAATATTTTGATTGAAGTTAACATGGCAGGAACTTAGACATTTGAGTTCACATGACAGGAAATGTTTTACCGCACAATCTTTGCATTAGCTGAGTTTTCATAGTCCTATTTATTCCTTTTGCTTAACTGCATGACATCTTTTAAACGTTACACGTTTAAACATTCAACATTAGGCAACCGTTTAGATCAATGATGTCAAACTCATTAAAAGTTAAATACTTTCCATGAATGGGGCGGCCCGTTGGTAGATGCGACAGCAGCGCTGGTCTTCACACGGCAGGACCGGGGTTCAAGTCTCATCTGGGCCGTCCCCCCATAGTGAGGACTGACTATCCAACTATGCGGTAACAATATGTCTAGTAAGCCAGAAATGGCAGGCATGACCTAAGAGGTCGTTAGGACACGAAAGAAGAAAACTTTCCATGACTCTGGTGTAAAGCTTAGGCCTCTGTAGACATTTGACTATGACAACTTTTACATGTGAGCCTCACCTTACTTTTACACACAAAAGCAATTTTATTTCTAATCTTGGGTGTATAAAAGATTCTACTTATTTGTTCGCAGGCATATAGGACTTGTGAGCATTGGTTAATTCTTCACTGTAATTTGATAACAGACAATGAAGCAGATACTGTTTTTTTTCTGTTGACAGTATTAACAACCTTGGCACAGTCAGCTGCAAAAAATGTAAAATGCCTACTGGAAAAACTATCTGGAAAGTTTCCAGCAGTCGATAATCCCAACATTGCTTAGCGGACTGGATTATCGAGGGCTCCGTGGACTGCATCAGGCCCACGGGCCATATGTTTGACATGTCTGGTTTTAGAAAATATGTGGCTTAGGTGAAGAATATTTACACTTATTCAAAGGTGGTATTCCTCTTGAAAATAAATGGTTTTTTTTAAGATATTACACAGTTAAAAACATCCATTCCTTATGTTTGCTAGTGAAGCGTATCCCTCTTATAATGGAATAAGTCTGCACCCACGAAACCTACGGTGTTGACCATCATCGGTGTACTGTCAGGTTTTCACTGACTAAATCCTCCATGAGCCTACACCAACAAATGTCAGGTTACCAGGAATGATATAAGATCAAAAATTAATGTATAGACTTATTTCAAGAATCCTGAATGGAGCAGGCGGGGACTAAAGAACATTGTTCTTGCACTATGCTCGCCAGAGTAAAAAATTTGCTGGAGCTCTCAATGTTTTTCAATACGGAGTGTCTTCTTCTTCTTCTTTCGTGGCCTGCTCCTAGGGAGCACGTCTAATAGACATGGCCTGGTGTCCAATCCGGTTCCAGGAAACTCGGTCCATGGCTGCACTCCTCCATCCCCGGTTGCATCCGATCTCTCTCAGGTCTGACTCCACTTGATCCAGCCAACGAGCTCGCTGTGCTCCTCTGCGCCTCGTGCCGAACGGGTCGCTGACGAGGGCATGAGTCCGGCATCCTCATCACGTTACCCAACCAGCGTATCCTTCCGGTTTTGACAACCGATAGGATGTCTGCATCGTCAAACGGCTCAGCTAGCTCGTGGTTCATTCTCCTTCTCCACACGCCCTGCTCGCACACACCGCCAAAGATAGTCCGCAGCACCCGCCGCTCGAAAATGGCGAGTGTATAGGCGTCCTCCGCCAGCATAGTCCAGGACTCGTGCCCGTAGCGGACCACTGGCCGTGTCAGTGGCGATATATGGCGCATTTCGTGCGTTGTTGGAGTCTTCTGGATCTCAAGAGTTTGTGGTGCCCATAGTAAGCACGATTCCCCTGAACAATGCGCCTTCGGATTTCGGAGCTTACGTTGTTATCCGAAGTTACGATCGTGCCAAGGTAGCAAAACTCCTCTACTACTTCGAGATCGTCGCCGTCATCTAATACTCTGTTTCCGAGTCGTACTCTATCACGGTCAGAGTTCCCGGCAAACAGGTACTTTGTCTTCGTCGCATTGATCCTCAATCCAATCCTATCGGCCTCGCGTTTCAGTCGATTGTACGCTTCGCACGGAGTGTACAATGTTTGACTTGAGCCTGATCTGGTGAACCGACTGTCCAGTAGAAAGGGTAATCGAACGAAAATTCTAGGTATACTAGGGATACCAATCTTAGTCATGAAAGCCACTACCACCAGGCTAACATCTCTCGGGCTGGTAGAGCTATAGATGTTGTTTTATCGTTGTTAGCATACAAGAATTTAATTTATAATCATAATTTAAAGTCTTAAAATTATTATCAAATATTAAGACCAGTCCACAAATATCTGGGAACCCGTCACAAAACTGTTAGACGTGTTTATTCTCCGACTTGTATTAAATGGGAAGTATTTGATTATTCACTTAAGTCGTTTTGAAGACTTTAGAACAAATTCACCGGTCTCCAAGGTACAGACGACGGCGAGGTCTATTGAATAATGTGGCTCCTTGGACCATCATGTTATTATGACGTGACCTAGTCTTCTTGGCATAACAACGATCTGCAAGGTCATGCCTGTCATGGCTTACTAGACTTATTGATATCACGTAGTTTTGATAGTCAGCCCTCACTAGAGAGGAGCGATCCGATATCCGGTATTGCTTTAAATATCTCAGCCGTAACTTGAATATAAAAAAAAAGTTTTATAACCAACATCTGTGAGAATACTGCGAAGAAAAAATCATTAAACATGGATTACGAGAAACATATGAGCTGAAACAATGGATAAAAAAAAGGTTAAACAGATCAACAAGAAATTTCGATTTGTATTAATAAACATCAGGATATTGACAATTTATATAACATTCTTTTTATACAAAATATTTCTATCGAAACAAATATATGACCCTACTGCGTTCTCTTTAGCCCAAACTGACATTACTGCATTTCTCCTATTACAAAACAGATTTAGATTTAGAAGCAATATTTTGTTTAAATCGGATCCATACAGCAAGACACGACGAACAACAACCAGAAGAAAAACTGCCTTTTTCCATCTTAATCAGCTGCATCGGATTTTGCAATCCGCGCAATCGGGGGCAAACGAGGCAATTTGTCATGCGCGTGTCCCTCTCGCGTGCCCCCGTTTTTACTCTCTCTCTCTCCGTCTCGCTCTTTCATCTCCCCTTTCGTATTCCATTTTTCTTCATTCATCGCTGGAAATCGATTTATGTTCCGGTCGCATAACGAAATGCAAGCATCGCCCGCCACCTAGTGTGTCTGGTTTCGATGACGGTGATTGCCTTTGTCATCTTTTACCGCCATTTTATGCAATTGAATGCATTTTGCATGCATCGGTCGCCAAGAAATTCGCGAAAGCAGCGTGAAAGGTGAATGGTGTAGGTGTAGGGGGGTGGAGTTGGAAAGGGTGGCAGTAGTAGGGAAGGGCACATTGGTGCATGTCATTTGCGTATCATTTGCCATGACGGACGGATGATGGGTGAATTGTGAATTCGATGGAAAATGCACTATCGTCACACATGATCCATCGACGTGTGGTGCGGAAAATCGGGCCCGATTTGTCATACATGCTGCTGTTTTCTCTAGCAGCATTGACGGGTTTCAGTTGGCGAGATGATGATGATGTGTTATTTCGTGCTGGATTATTGATAGTAAGATTTACCATAAAGCATACTTGTAGCTCAATTTTCCGGGTGTAAAATTAAGTTGTGGTGCATTAGTGTTCGAGTCTCCTTTCTAGTTGTGAAACACTACAATGCAAAGTGTTTTTTAAAACTATCCAGCTATTCTTTAATTGGGATGTTTAATTCTTTTTCTTTCAAACTTTTTCATATAAATATTTTTGATAAGCTTTAAACAACACCAGCACCAACGAATCATGACTTTTTGTAGTATATTTTTCTCGTCTGATTAATAACTTTATTCCCACGACAAAAAGTCACAGTTTTTGACAGCAGTTTCTTTAATTTATTAACGTTTATTCTTCGGACATCAGTCTACACGAATTGCTTAAAGTTATCTTAGTTTCTAGAAATACTCTGACGCTCACGAAACGCGGACTTGGAAATCGTTAAACGCCACACACTTAACATTAACAGGATCACTTTGACCGAAGTTTGTCTGATAACGCAAAACTTGTAGTAGTTGTTGTGGTCTAAGGGTTCTTGCCGGTACCGAAAATGTTAACAAACTTAAGACTTTGGGAGCGTCGATCGAGTTGTCAAGAAGGCCGGCTACAAAAAGACATTGAGCAATTCTTCGACGAACAGATAATGGTTGGATGCCTAACAATAAACACCTAGCTTCATACGATGGACGAGTGTCTCCGTCCCTCCAAGGGAGTAGCCTTATTGCAAATCGCGTCAGTTTACTAGCGTATTCAAGGACGGATCTCACCAGGGAGCAATAGAGAGCTTATATCGTCAAAGGGTCATGACATTCTCTTGCTATTCATTGTATAAAGCCTAACATTTGGTTTTGCTCTTGTGATCACTGACTCGATTCAGCAGTTCATTTGGGCTCAACCCGATCAGAGCCCCACAACAACAGTGCAGGTGCTCCACAGGGGAGCGTCTTAGGACTTCTTTTGTATAGCTGATATACTGCCGATGTTCCAATCCTAAGACAACGTACACATTTGTCGCTTTACGCTGATGACACTGCAATATTGTACAGCTCATCGTTTTTAGCAAGACTGCAATCTGGCCTCCAAAAAGGAGTTGACAGTTATATTAAATATCTGAAAGATTGGAATGTGTCAGTGAACAGCAGTAAAACGCAAGCTATAGTTCTACCCTATCGAAAGCGCACTATGAGCATAATACAACGGAAAGCTAAACCAATCCTAATCCACAACAATCGTGTTCCCTGGACCTCTACTGTGCGGTATCTTGGCGTTACATTAGACAACCACTTTACCTTTAAAACTCATGTTGAAAACCTTAAATCTAAAACATGCGGCCTCTTACTTAGTCTATACCCTCTTATCAACGAAGGTCCGCACTTTCAATAGAAAGTAAACTGATCCTGTACAAACTGGTTATACTCCTTGCAATCCTATATGGATCCAACATCTGGAGGTCATGCTCTAGCGGGAGTATGACTGTTGTTCAAAGGATTCAGAACAAATTCCTGAAGATGATCCTCAATCACCCGCCAAGGTATCGCACAGCGCAGTTTCACACGTAAGCTGGAACCCTTCTGATCAGGGACCAAATTCAGAAGAATCTGGAAAAGCTTAAAATTAAAAGTCTGACATCGGATTTCAGGATAATCCGGACTCTGTTCTGCGACGAATAGGCTAGAGCATAAATGTAGCATATATTGTAAATAGTGAATTTAGTAAATAACAAAGAGTTAAAACAATGGCTGGAACACCGTCCTCTTTCTTCTGTTTGGCCCATAATCAACCTGCTTAGGACAAGCTAGTTTGTTATGATATTAAAGTAGCCCAATGTAGCCAGCCCTTTTAGACGAACGAGCTATCTGATTGGGATTCGATAATCAGTCCTGCGATGAGAAAGACCTACATTGCTACTTCTCTATTTTATATGCACATGTTTCTATCCATTGTATATTTGTGGCTACAGTGCATTTCTTTACTTTACTTCCGTTGCACCATTTACGGGGGTTTAATCGAGTGCAGCACTATAAATTTGACCGCAAGACCACTAGAGCGGTAGTAGGTGAGCTCCATCCATCAGTGAGCAACTGACAATAAATCCATCAAACAGTCGCGCGCGGTGCCTTTTACTTAAACCCCGAAAACTTCATTCCTCGCGTGGCACGAGAACGACGCCGTGTAGGACTTTATCCGGCGGGATCACAAGCACACGGTAGTCAGCGGTGGCCTGCTTGCACTATTTGTTTGTGTTTTTTGTCGGTCCCTCTTGGTGCTTTATCTAATCCGCAAAACACTTCATCCGGACGGGCCGAATAGGCTAGCGTTGAATGCTGTTTGGCGGTTGAGATTAAAATTGTACAACCAGAACTGAAGGTTAGGATTGTCGTGGCGCGTGTTTTATTGCTTATGCTCACTGTCGTGGTTGTTAGGACGCATAAATTACATTCCATACGTTCCTTGGATCGGAGTGTTTTTTATTTGAGTTAGTAGCGGTAATTATGGAAGAATAGTTTTTTTTAAATTAATGCAATAACATTGTAGAAAATTATTTATTTCTTCACTTATTGGCATAACTAAATTCTAGATCACGCTCACGATATTCAACTCTGGTGTCTGTCTCCTCTGTTCACTGTAACTTAAACGCGTTGTCTGACCGATGTACGTCAAATTTTCTCTATTTTTGGCATGTTAAATGTACTATTATTTCAATCGAACATTCACGTAATCCTTATACTTTCAATTATTCTTTTTTTTTATACTCCTCCTACTCGTGTTTAATCTATTCGTGACAGTAGCGTTATAATTCATGACAGATAAAGTTTCATGTTGACCACCTTTCACTAATAGCTAACCCAGCTTGTGCTTCAATCCTCCGGGTATTGGACAAGTTTAGCCAAGTCCAAATTGTTGCGTAATTAGAGAATTATTGCGTTATTATGAATTTACGTACTAATGAGCGTTGGAATTCAAATGATAGTATGGAAGAATATGGTGCAATAGTTGCTTACGGACGCTTCATCGGTTTGGAATTTCAATTTGACTTTTTATGTTAGATCCGACGAGTCAAACATTCGATCCACGGCCCAGATGCCCATCGAGTCCTTTCAATCCTACCTGCATAGGAATGTTGAGACAATCGACTAGTGGAATATTTGTGGTCTGTTTGACAGTAGTCATTTTCTTAACTTTAAGCGTTGATTGCGCTCATATTGTTAAAGTTGCTAGTGGCTAAATAAGAATGTTTTAATACAGTGTAGCTTTCTTAATACCTATGCCGAATTATATATCTTTAAAAAACATGAGGCAAAGGGGTTTTTTTTGCGAGAAACAACTCGGATCAAATCACCCATTGAATGCGCTCAAGAATAATGCTGCCACGACAATTCTGAAGGCAACTGATGTGACCCTAAGAAATACCAAAAATATCACGTCTATAACTTAAAAGGGGGTCCGTTGGTGTATACGATGGCGGCGCCGGTCTTCACACGGCAAGACCGGTGTTCGAATCCCGGCGGACCGCCTCTCCGTACGCAGGACTGACTATCCAGCTACGGGTATAACTAAGTCACAGAGAGCTAGCAATTGCTAGCAGGTCAAGACCTACAGAGGTTGTAGTGCCAGAGAAGAAGATAACGTAGAAGGAGAACACACGAGTGTCGATCCCTCGTCTCATACAATAGCTAGGCCTGTCGCATACTAAAACTTAAACTAAATTCTGAGTCTAATAAGCTGTGATCTGTACGGATACATGAGCCAATTGACATAGACACTGAAACATAACTGTCATAAAATATAACGTGCGATTGCTATTTAGGTAACAGCTAGAAAAATATTCCCAATTTTCTGCGACTTCAGCGACGACGCTTTCATGATGGGACCAAGTCGCGAGGAAGCGCTAACAGCTTATCGTAGAGTGAGTGTAATTTGACTCTGTTATATTTTTTTCTTTTGAAAATTGCGATTAAACTCAGGCCCAGATCTATGTCACTAATCCGCAAATTACTGATGCTCTGAAATTTCACATTGTACAAGCAATTATACAATTCAAGTTTCACGGAATGTTTAACCTCTCGGAAGTACAGCTTAAAGCTGTGACAACCAATAAATGCCTCGCATGCGTTTCCTTAATCGAATATGTGATCATTTTGATTCCTCCTTATACTCTTTCCGGTCTCATGTCTTCATGTTTCTTAGTGTACTTTTTACGTTTTTCTTTATAATTTTTCTTCCGTCCTGTTTTGTGCTTTTAATAAACTGTTTCTATTTGATGATATTTGGTTTTTTGAGTGATTTGAGTTAAGTTATGACAATATTTTCCAGCCAGATGGTAGATTTTTATCCATAAAAATAAAATAAATAAATAAAGCATTAAAATGCATCACTAGAAAAAGAATTAAATTGGTAATAAAATAACCAATAACAACTATTGACTTGACATTGACAGATCTGTTTTAAAAATCAACATGAAATGATGAAGCGAAAAATGATCGATTGCTTAAATTGTTTTTAAATACTTTTAAGGGCACGGAAATTGTAATAGTTTAATTAAAAAGAACTTGAAATGGAAGGAAATTAAATAAATACAAATTTTTTTTATAAAACAAAACATAAGAGACATTACAAAATTTTGACAACTGTAAAAAAACAAACAGAAAAATAAAAACTATACTAAAGAACTGGAAAAAAAGCAAAACTACGAAAACAACACAAATGAAATGCAACGAAACCCCTCCAAAAGAGAAAACTGTGCAGCAGCGAGAACACACACGTACACGGTAACTAAGCAACACAAAAAAAAAAAGAAAACAAAGCAAAGTAGTACAAAACTGAACCAACACAAGAATACGAGAGTGAAAGAAAGAGAGCTCGGGCAGAAAGCACAACGCGCAATGGAATAAAATAAATGATCGCTAAAATCAACAAGCGGGATTTGGTGGCGCGGCGACGCAATCAGCAGAAAAAAAAAGACAAAAAGCGAACCAAGATATAGAACAGGGTGGAAAGTGGTCTGAGAAGATGAAGCGCAAAAACAAAACAAAAAACAAAAAAACATTTTTGATCGTGATCGCGAAGAAGCAACCTTTTGCGGCTTTGCGGAACACTCGCACAGACGCAAAGCACACGCGAAAGGCGCGTCGTTGTCGATGCGAAGTGATTAAAAAAAACTCTTGGTAAAGTGGAGGGAAGAAACAGGTAGAACGGGTGAGAGCGTTAACGTAAGTTGAGGCAAAGGAAGATTTGCACCGGGACAGGGATAAACGGGGCGGGTTTGAAATACAAAAATGGAAGCAAAAAACCCCGGCCAGACAGCTTAAGTTGAGCCGGTTCGTTTATTGCTCGATAAATAAGAAATAAAGATAGCCCGAAACCGATGAATATGTTTATGTGCGCAATAAAGGTAGTAAAACTGCTGTGTGTGCGCTGATCAAGATTGTCCGGAGCGCCGCCATCGACAGCCCTCCCCCCCCTCCCACCCTTTTTTGCGGCGCTGTATTATACGTTGCGATGCACACGGTCGGTGGTATTGATTTCCCGAAAAAGTGGTTTCCCATTTCCCGAAGATGAATCTATTTGTCGTTCTAGGCGCAACTGTCACACGGGCTGTGTGGGTTTGAGTTGCTATTTTGTTTTTCTATTGTATTGCATATTTCAATGGGGATGATCTTAGAGGTTTGTCATGGTGACAGTACGTGGTGTCGTTGGTTCAGAAGTAGTGTATAGGAGTTACGGGTTTGAAGTTGACTCTTTAGTGCATTATTGTGTTATGAATCCGTTGTCGATGAAGTACATAACAGTACAACTGACTTACCGCTCACAGCCTAACGCCTTCAACTGCCTGACGAATCATCGACATCATTCCACTGCAGTTTGAGGTTGTGGATGTCTCGTCTGTCTATGCGGATGTCCCAAAAAGGTCGCTCGGAGCATTTCTCATGACATGAGCAACCGATTAGAGAGCATCGTCGTACACCTCATTGGGTATTTTTTTCATAACATTGGCTTCTCATTTGTTTTTCCACACATACGAAGACAAAAGCCCATCTGAGTATCGTCATCAGAAGCTCAACTTCGAGAAATTAATAACTTTTAACAAGTATTTAAGTCACCGAATCGCATGAGAAGTGTTGCGAAATGGACTATCTCTGTTGTATACAGCCCTGGCTCGATCAATCGTCAGATCTCCAATTCATTTCTAGGAAACTCGGTCTACAGCTGTACTCCTATATCCTCGGTGGCATCCGATGTCCGCCAGGTTCGACTCCCCTTGACCCAGTCAACGAGCTTGCTGTGTTCCTCTACGCTTCTTGGGAATGGGTCGCTTACGAACACCTTTCTGGTAGGATATGAGCCGTGTATCTTGAGCACGTACTTCAATCATCGTATCCTGTTAGCGATTCTCTTAAAGTTTAAGGTTTTAAGGCTTCCTTTTGGCTTGACGATAATATTAGATGACAAACCAGAAAAACACAGTTTATTTGCATTAACAGTCCGAGTCGGAAAGCAGTATCAGTATCCTTTCGTCTTTGACTTCACACACCCTGCTCGGATACATAGCTAAAAATAATCCATAACACACGCTGCTCAAAATAGGCTTATGCATCCTTACACGTATCTAGCCATATGTTGTTGTCGGTGGTAATTTCTACCATCAGATAGGTGATATTTTGGACGACAATAAATATTTCATCACCAATCGATACATTACCCCTTTGCCCTGATATCGCAAAGGAACTCTTAACAATATGACTTTTTTTTATCTTCAACTCAAGCATTTAATCCTGGCAAACTTCTGGTACATAGGTGATTAATACTGTTTATCAGTAATAAATTAATTTTCGATCATTTTGAGCCCACGGACGGTTTTTCGGATTTCTTCCAGGTAACAGTAGATTTATGATGTGGCATGGCATGGCCATCGGCTACTGGAGCTGTTCGATAAAACTTACCTCAACAGTTCCGCTGGCAGGCAACTGACTAGAATCCTTTTTTAAAAGTTCAAAGTATTTTCAATATCGGTGGTCCGCTAGATACTTCGATATCCTAAAAATTTGGTTATTGCGATCACAATAGCAACAATTTTGAAATTTTGGTTTCTTTATTGGTGGTGTCCATTTATTTTCATTACATCCTGAATTTGCCTCTGTGCTTGTTCGCCTTCTATGTCACTGTTTAGGTGTGTCTGCGAGTTAATTTCATATCCGTTGGTATGAAAATAGAAGATCCGGTTAGCGAATTAATTTGCGATCAGTACTCATCGGAACCTCAATAGGTTTTAAGGTTGTAGTTGTTTTCGGCGGCTTAGCAAAACGTGATCAATCTAGATAGATGTACCGTCATCCGGGGCTATCCATCTTGTTATAGGGATGTTCCGATGTACAAAATTTGAAATTTTTAACGACTAGTTTGCTTGGGACTGCTAATTTAACCGTTTTCATTACTGTGTTCATTCAGACTTATTCTTTTAATCGAATGATTCTAACATGACTTATGCTTTGAAGTTTCTGAAAGGTGATTTTTACGTCAAGCCTGAGACACTGAAGATTTACTTAAGCGTGAAGGGCTTAAACCAATCTGCTTATTCTATTGTAATATTGCATATTCTAAATTACATATAAGGAGCTTATTCTAAATTACATAAATACAATTCACAAAGGTTGGGAGACATTTCCTCCTCCGAACCGTGCAAGGGCACCTTATCCCGGGTGTACTCGGTTGTTACGATGCAAAGTATTCCTTCATCCTAATTCGAGGCTCCGTTCATAGCTGGGGTCTGTATCGGACACCAGATTCCAGCGAGGGTCTTTATCGTAGTCCATGACTCGAGCGGGTTCTAGAGCTTGGAGTTCTATGTGAGGCCTTCCTGTTCTTCTCGCTACCTTGCCTGTCGCATGCTTTGGTCGGTGTAACTTCTTCTGTGCCGTACCTTACCCTTCACAAACCGTACACAATCATTCGTCCTTTCATTCATCCATTCATACGTCATCATTCATACAAGCGAGGTACAACACATATAACAGACAGGCAAACAGTAGGAGAACAGTAGGAGGAGGGAGGGGAGATCAGACTAAGAGGCCATTCGCTCGGCAAAAAACAAAAATTACCCTCAGGTAGGCCTCGTCTTCGTCTCCCAGCAAATCCCGAATAGGAACCTCAGGCATCCTTCCAATGCCCTCAACTGCGTCGAACAAGGCGGGTTGCGCAGCCTCGTACTCCACGCAAGACCATAGAATCTATGTCGTGGTATCCGAGGCCACAGCTACAAGCTTTGGAGTCGACCTGTCCTATACGCTGGAGATGGGCACCCAATGCGAAATGGTTAGACCTAAGTCTAGACATCATTCGAATGAACGCACGATCTCCTGAGATGCCATGGAACCAGGACTTCAAGCAAACTCGGGGAGTGGTCGAATATAGAAACCTCCCGAGCTCATCTGTGTCCCACAAACTCTGCCACCGAGCCATGCAGAGAGACTGTGGGGCACGCATGTGCTCGTGAGGTAGGATAAACCTATCGAAAAAGGACCCTTCCGAAGCACCCTTCAGGGCAACCAAACGAGAGATATTCGGAACGATTTCTCAAACAACGAGCTTAAGACCTTTAACATTTCTTGTACAAAATAGTCTGAGCTTTTAATACCCTTCACAGATTTAAGTGCTTCGATCGCGCTGAAGCTGTCGGAGAATATGAAATATTCATCTGCAGGACAAGCACTTATAATTAATAAGGCGTAAAAGATTGCTACATATATTGAGCATGGTTGGCGTAGTTGGCAAAATGCTTTGGATTCAATGTTATATACGCCAAAATCGATGCCGTGCTCTGATGAGGATAAATATGGTTCTTGCTGAAATGGCCATACTTTTCCACAAAAATGCTGGGAATTGTCGTCCTGCGAAAACTATCGGAGATAGTCTTGATCTCCTCCCTCAACGAGGTGTCTACTGTACGTTGAACACTGCAGGACCCTGGTAAGCTGGCACGATTTAGTAGCTCAAAATGGAGCGGTAGCGGCATCACTCCACACATCACTTCGAGCGACATCGTGTGGGTTGATTTCATACAAACCAATGCGATTGTTAAAAATATAATTCTTATTAAACGAATCACTTTATTTCAACACCTATTTGTAGTATGTTCTGTCAATCTGCTAGCGTTTCTTACGCATTGCCGACGTTCAATTTCGTAACATCGCTAGGCCGATAGCTGTTGACCTAGGGCCGACGAACGAATGCAACATTGTAGCAAATCGGTGCGAAATGTAACATGACATAACATAACCCTCTAGCGACGAAAAGCAAACTTCTTCACACACTCGGTACTTGGTTCTTAACAAAAAACGTGCTGTAATGCGGAGTAGCTCCATAAAGGACATCGTTTGATGGGTTGGCTGGGGAGGACATTTCGGAATGCAACGCACCCCACCGTAAGGCGTGAAGGCACGAGTTCCAAGCCCGTCGGAAAAACACGGTTGTTCACTTTCTGCGGGCCGTTCAATCGAACGTACGCGGAAGTGCAGTAATGCATTGCATTCCAGGCGATGCTGCTTTGCGGTTGCGTTTGCCCTGTTTCGCACCAAATGTTTCGCACGCAACGTAATGCGGGTAAGCCTTTTTGGAGTTCCACAAACTGAAAGCACCCACTGGTTCGTTGTCGCACGCACGCTCGGTACGTTTATGAGTGGCAAACGGTTTTCGCAGTTTTTCGATCGGGCGTTTCGGGACTGTTGAGCCTGCATTAATCCTGTCTCGATCGTGGTGCTTCCGATGCCGGACCCATGCTCCCATTGAACCATCGTCATCCGAATTCTTTACCCTTATTTGGTGCGCTCTGGCTCGTGCGCAATCTCGCACCGTGGATCATACAGCCGTGGGCCCGGACAAGCGTCTATAGTGGTATAAATTTGTCTAGAGGACGCGCTACTCGGGAGTATGCAATGCTGACCACAAATTAGCATCGTTGGGGAAAACTGCGGTGTGTGTGTGTGTAATGGGATTAGAGGTTCAATCGTTGGTAGCTTAAAGAATGTCTCTCACTAGCGCACAATACGCGTGCTAGCTGCGGTAGGAAAGACTTCAACATACAGATGCGGGATATAAGCGACGAACTTGATTTTTAAAAAAAGGTTTTTTTTTCAAGTAATGTACGGACACCCTTTGTGTTAGTGAAGTGAAATAGAGTTAATAATAAAAATAACAACTGCAAAATAATTCTGTAAACAAATCATTACCATATCGCAACGGAGCAAACAAACTTAAAATATAAGTTAAGCGTATAAAAACAGTAAACAAACCTCTCTGATTAGTATAAAAAGTGCAAGAAGTTAATTTACAAAGCCAGCAGCACACATAATGAAGACTTGTCACACGTACAAACACGGTTATGGTTACCGGCACAGTTTACCATAAAGCATACACTGCATGTGAAGGAAGTTAAGAAAATTCGAGCAGTTTTCCACAAGCACAAATTGCGAGAGTGAGTGTGCGCTGTTGAGATACCGCTTGGTGAGTGTGTTTCGTGAGTGATTTCGTGCTGTTTGTATATAGATGCGAAAGACGGACAGAGACGGCACGAAAGTGCACGAGTGCGCATGGGATACAGAATCGTGAGAGTGAGTGGTTGGCTGTGCGTGCCGGGAAGCTGACAACGCGCCTGGAAGTGGTGCGAGCGTTCAATCTCATTCGGGCAGCGGTCGAAGCAGGTTCTAGCGGACCGAAACCCCTCGCAAAACTTATCCGTGCGTTCGTGCGCTCGGACACGGCTAACGCGTGCAGAACCGTACCTATCCGTGAATTTTTCGGCGCTCCACAGTCAGAAAAAGCGACTCTAGCTCGAAACTTCATCAATCAACATCAACTCAAGAAAAGCAAAAAAGCGTGGTGCGGAAAATTGTGCTTCCCCGGGGGTGTTGGTGTGCATTGTCGTGCTCAAGTGTTTGCGTTTCCCGGAGGCGTGTGGGTGCCGTGCGTGTGAAAGAAAAGTGCGCGGTTTGGTCGGGCAGCTGGCGGAATAAAAGTGATGAGTTTAAGAAAACCGGATCCGGGTGGCCCCGTACGGCGGTGTTAAGGGATCAGAGCTGGGCCGCAGTGAGCCAACCACGTTCCGGGCCGATTGTGTATGTTGCAGCGAAAGTGTTTGGTGCCGTTCCTAAAACAAAACGCGCCAGTGCGTTACAGTGATAACGTTCACCGTGCAAAACCGTGCTGAAAAGCTAGTGCTGCTCGTTAAGTTTATCGTTGTTACTCACGTTGCAAAACTGTACGATAGTGTTACTTGAAGGTTTGTGCTAAGTGGCGAAACCGGTACCCCGGTACCATTGCCGTGATGGTTCCCGCAGCCTCTGTCATCGCCGTATGGGGCGGCGTGCTGTTGGCGCTCGTTGGCTTTCTGCTGGCTGCGCCCGAACCGATGTCCGACCTGAGCGTCCCGACGGCACGTCGTTTTCACGCGAAGTTTGTGGTCGACCGGGTCGAACCGAAGCGTCCACCATCAACCGACGACCGATCAACGCCCTCCGCTGACGGGTTTGGGCTGCCGGCTGTGGTTGCGGCCGACGCGACGGCACCAACACCGGCCCGGACCCGTTCGACGACGCGATGCCGCGAGGGCTGCCTGCAAAAGGTAAACATTCGGGTAGGCCTGTGGTTGCAAGTGTGACGATAGGCAGATAGGCGATATGGGCCGGGTAGTTGCACAGGAAATCTTCGAAAGATTCTTCGAAGTCTAAGGTGATGGAAATGGCACAAGAATATTCCAAGGGAACGAGAAATACGAGTGAGATTGAGCTGTGAGCTCACCTCACGCCGACCACTAATGTGCTACGTTACGTGTGGTTGCGTCTGTTCAACACACAGCTGCAAACCAGTGACTGCTTCCAACAGCTTCCCGTTGCGTATTAATCCCGAAAGCAATAAAATCACCGTGAGCAAAAAGTTAAAACAAGATAAAACAGGCAGGCAACCCACAATAAATAAATGCATCACATCCGCCAGCAATGGTTGTCTGGCGGTGTCTACACGCATACACCCAGGCATAAAAAAGAACGCATTAGCTTGACGAACATAAATCAACAATGATCATAAATGCCGCCGGCTGCAGTTTGGTAGCAAGAATGGTTGCGGTTTTTGTATTGTTGAGATGGTTTTTTTTGTTGTTGCAAATTTATCTCAATAGAGTGCATCCGGGGACAGTCGGGAATCGAGATTTGTGTGCACCAATTTGGTTGTGACGCGTTGTCCCTGGTAGCACAGGCACACCTTCAAACACGTTCGAACAGATAGTCTGAATGTTTGTGACCGAAACAGTACTTCAAAGGAGAGTTTCGCTTCGAGAATCTTTAGTCTTAGACATTTAGAGTTTTTTGAGAAGCACTAGAAGCTAGAATTGATACGTTAATCCCTTGCGAGATTGTAGTCCTAAACATCTCTTATCGCTAATCGCACCAGTGTTTGTTTCATGTACTGTTTGTTCATACCTTGAGCCTACACATCCTTTAAATTGAGAGAAATTACGACAAAAACCTAGGATACGGCGTTAATTGTCTGTTGTACCTGTTTTTAGAACAGGTAATATGTCAGTCTTGCGCAGTACCCATGTTTTCTTTAAAGACGTCTTTTGCACACAGCGTTCAATTTCTGCACCCGACAAACAAAAAAACACACTACAAAAACCGACTCCTTCACTCAAGCGTTGAAGATGTCAAATGTAAACCCCTACATGTATCTATATTGTACAGCAGGTAAATGAACGGTTTCCAGTTGAGCTCATACTTGACGGTGGTGTAGGCGGGAGTTAAAATGCGTTAGGAACCGGCGTTTCAGTCGAAACTCACCCGTCAGTACGTGAGCTGAATGCGCTTGTTAGTCGCACTGTCGCAGGAAATACGTTTATGCGGCAAAGACGCAGCGAGAAGCTGAACTTCTGAAGGTGGGAATCGGGTTTATAATGTTTTCGGTAGCAAATAGCGCTAGGTGTGATCGTACCCCTTCGCTATCGAAACGAAATCGCATATGAGATGAAGGATTTCTCTTTAAAGAAGAGTACTGTAGATGCGTACTGAATTAATGTACCTTACTTTCATCCTTTCGCTTGCTGATGCGATCACACTGTGTCCCGATGTGTGGAAAGCACGTTGACAAAGAATTGGGCGTGACAGTATTGGAGAGAGAGAGAGAGAGAGAGCAAGCAACACAACGCTAAGAAGGCTTCCAGAAAAAAAGGAAACCAATGCCGCAACACAGATTCGAAGAAGATCGTCTAATTATTTACTATTGGGAAAGTTTATATTGAAATCCTAATAATTGTGATACTGTCATGCAGGTGTTAGCTCTGAAGGACATCGATTTCGTTCTCGTAGATAAAAAATCTACAACTATCAACAGGTATATGAGCCAAAACTATGGGACCTAGTGGTGGAGATGTCGTTCTTTCACGTGGAATCCAATTTCCCGACAGACTTCCCGTAAGCAGGAGTTAGTTCCAAGGTACGAACAAATCAAACAAATCGGAAGTTCTCTTGCTAAGAAGATGATGAAGTTTGCAATTTTTGTTCGTACCTTGGAACAAGATGATGAAGTTTGCAATCTGTTATTGTTGGAATGTATGGCCTCGTTATTTCTTGTTAAAATTGAATATTCAAATGATTTATTGCTTTGAGAAATGTGGCTGGAATCAATCAATATACTGACACTCAGGAGTAAACACTCGGGATATAAACTCTAATATATATTTTCAACTATATAGGAGAGTCTTTGGTCTCATGGGCCGTTTCCCCATAGTGAGGACTGACTATCCAACTATGCGGTAACAGAATAAGTCTAGTAAGCCAGAAATGGCAAGCATGACCTAAGAGGTCGTTAAGGCAAGAAAGAAGAAGGCGAGTCTTTGCTAACTCAGGGAGTTCGAAAATGTAATATAAAACTTAATAATGCTATTGGCTTATTCAGAAATGTGATTGAGTTTTTCAGTGAGTTGTTGAATCGTTCGGACGCTATAGTTGTACACTGAACAAATCAGTACACCAATGGATCTGTCAACTGTAGTCTCGAAAATCCTCGACCTTTGACTCTGTGTGCTTCAAAGGAAACAGTGTAACAGAAAGCTGCATTGCATTGTATCGCTCGTTTTACTTAAAGTCTTTGCCAATCAAACATTCAATCACGTTTCGAACGCGAGAAGCATATTGAAATACATCAATTATTCGCTACCGATGTTTGGTAAGGCAATTGCGACGTAAGCAATCCACCTCTTAAATCCACCGGTTCGTCAAGCTAGAGAGGTAATGCTCTCGGTACGATATAATAACCAACCAGTTCACCTGTACCGATCCGACAATCCTGCCGTGCCTGGAAGTTTCATCGTCCGGTCGGCCCCGGGGTAGCGTTTTGATGCCGGCGCACTGTCCATCGGTTTCGCCGATGACACGGAAACGTACCCAGCACGGGTACAGCCATCACCATCAATTGCATTATTGAAACATCACACAGGCAACCGTGCACACCCGGGGTGCCTGCCCATACCTTGGTTCGCCATACCCTGGTTCAGACGCGCTTTGTTTTGTGTTTCCCTCAGTTGCTCTGCACACACCAGCCGCACACCAACCCAACTGTGGGCAAAAGTTTTATCGATAGTTGCTCGATCCCTAACACCTTCTGGCGCGACTGGTCCCACCGACCCCCGATTCCCAGGAAATGGATAAATTCGAAAAATCATCAGGACATGCAAATCATGGAACCGAAGGGAAGTGAAAAGTGACGCGGCACACGGATTTTGCACATCCCGACGTGTAGTTTTTCTTCGGCACGGTTCCGGGTACGGTAGGTACGGCGGATGATACCGATTTTCTAACGCTTTACCGAACCGAGTAAGTGGCAATTTCTTCTCGCGGCTACGGGACAGCGACTTTGGTACGATTGCAGTGCACGAGGAACGAACGTCCTGGGTCCGTTCCATCGAATGTTCCAAGCGGAAGGCGATCCCCCGGGAGCAGGGTTTGATCAGGTCGGGGGTGGGGGGATAGAGCACAGGGTACATTCCGAGTTTCCCCGAGTGATGTGCGATGTGTTTCCGCTTCACTTCCGGGATCAAGCGGTAATAGTGTCGATGCCTTCCAGCGAACAATACCAATTAAGCGTGTGGCAAAGGGCTGAAAGAGAACCCGGGATACGGGCGGGCGGCAGGCGGTCGGTACGTGTCCGAGAGCAGCAGTCCCAGATGTCCACAAATAATGCTGGTGATTGGGTGCCTGGTGGCGGAAGTGCTTTTAATCGAAAAGCCACGTAATTGCAGACTTGTTGTCTGCGTACGGTACGGAAATCTCGCCCATGATCATCTCCCCTGGGGGAGGTCTTTGGAGTGTTGTTACGTACGGCGTTGTGTCCGGTAGGATGTGTGTGTGTGTGTGTGTGGTCATCGAGTCCATCGGTTCCACGGCAGGAAGACGTTTGGTTCGGTCTTCTTGGGTTATTTTTCTAATTCGGCAAACGGTACACAGTGGTGATTAAACCGTCGGCATAATGTCGTTTCTAAGGCTCAATAAGTTCCAGGGTCTGGTTTAGAAGACTAGAATAGCAGGGAAATTGGATCTGTCGGGAAATTGGTTCAGGGTAGCAGACAAACAACGGGCGGTACCGGTATCTTAACCCATGCTCGGGATTCAAATCCTTTAGCTGTATTGGTGCTAGACATTTATATTGCTGATCGATATGAAGTAAGTTATAACCATCGGTAGCACTCTGGCACTGCTTGCATAGGTTGTATCCCGAGAGGATATATTGTCGCTTAATAGTGTCTTTATAGGACCGCAGAGTATATGGTTTAAGTTTATACGGATCTGTCATTTTGCCGTCGGTTACAATTACTTCGGCACACTGCATATTTGTGTAGTCCTTCCAAGAATTATCGAATATTCCACAATTCTCCACTTGTTGGACATTGGAAAGCTAAAACATGTTTAAAACTACCTCCGCCACATACATTATCTTCGTTTTATTTCCCCTTAAAAGAAGAATGTTAGCATACATAAATATCAGCAAACCACCACAATACCTTTTTCCCAATAAATAAGCAAAAGGACAAAGCAAATAACTTGCCGCGGAAATTGGCCAAAATCAAATGCACATAATCTTAACTCTCCTCTCGCAACGATATGAAAATAATATTTCCTCCCAGCAGAAATAACTTCCAGTGCCAGAATGGGAACTTTGGAACGAAACGCACCGGGGAAAAGAAGAAACGAAGAGCAAAAAAAAAAAGGCAATAAAATAGATCGTCCGGAAAAACAGACTGTGCCGTTTTGAATGGTGGACATAACTTAACGGCTGGTTTGGCGCACGTCCAGCACTGTTGAGAGCGCAGTTTGTAGTTTTTTTTTTCTTCTGCCCTTCTGTTTTTGTCCCTTTTTCCGGTTCGTGAAAAATCCTTTTTCTGCAGCTTCGCACTGGCTGGGAAATTGCTACCAACAAGAAGTAGTGAAGCAATTAGCTGTCATTTAGCGTGTGAAGTAGTTGAAACTGGCGCTGGGAGATGGCGCTTAGAGGTGATGATGTAGTACAACCTACGGTACGGTGACGAAGACTTTCAGACGCAACTCCAAAATATTCTGTGTGCAACAACTGAGATAAATATAAGTGGAGATATTAGCATAATACACCGTAGGCAAAATGTAGCATCAATTGTGGCCATTAAATTACGTTTAGCCATTTTATCTTTATTTTATTGTACTAATTGTGCTGTTTTATGTTCTCTCTATAATTACAGCGGTCTATCAAGGATATTCTATGCACGCAGCAGCGCGAATGCTCAATGGTAAGCGATAATTCTATGTTGATAAATTGTTGTGGGAAGTCCAGCAAGTTAGGAAGAGGCAATCAGGCAGTTTTTTTGTTTTACTTAGAATATCTTATCTAGCTCACTTGAAGTATTGTTAAAACAAAAGTTGACAACTCAAGCGTCTTGTGGATTTTAACGAACTTTAATATCAACGCATTGACTTCAAAGGGAAATTCTTTCCAAAGTAATGTACTTAGAAACGGTTCGCATTTCAGCATCACGTCCAGAATTTGATGTGTTTTTTGATGCTGGGAGAAACAAGTACAGATACTGCTTGTAAGCAATTAATCATGAGTAGCTTCTGTACCTTACATACACTGTCGTGCACAAGAAGAGTGAATTTAACCCCTCCGAGTTCCGTGATGTGGTCAGGTCGGGTATACTGGTTCGACGCTACTGAAGAGAAGCAGAAGAAGTTGGATGTTCCAGTTCCATTAGATATTTCTATCCAACGGCAACGTTTTTTTACAGTAGTTATTGGTCTACCCATAGAATGGATGGGACCGTACCGTTGAGATAATGGTGTGTTGATGCAGTGCTGATTGCATTCCATCGGTGTGGCAAGGGTCTATCCGTTTTCTACCGTCATTCCAGCATAGGAACCGAAAAGTTTGATATAACCCCTTGAAGGTTCCTCGAACGCATCTCTTATCGATCGTCCAGGGATGCTGTAAAGTGATGCTTTTACTACGGATTTCTTTCGTTTCGGTCTCGAAACACGATCGATATTTAAAACAATCAGTTCGATGAGACGCTCTGTAGGAGAGATAGGGAATATTTAAAATACTTTTGCTTGAGTTTTGGGTACGGCACCTGCTCGTAGACGTGCAGGAAGACGTACGGTGTCTGACGACCATTTCTTTTGAAGTGTCACTGTAAACGGACGGAAAAAGAGAGTGGCCGAACAATGGACGGGACTGGGCTCATAAACTATGTCCTGCCGCGTCCAGCGATAAAGGGTAATAAGGCGCAAAGACAAAACGCTCCCGAATGGCTATCCACGGCGTGAAACAGGTTTCTTTGCGATGGAGGCGTAGACGGTGTATAATGCTTATCGGTCAACCCTAACGAGCAGGCCGAGGAAATGTTTCCAAGATGGTTTGGATTTATGGGACACCTTTGCAAGACACGCACCGTCCCATGGCCTTTTGTTGTTGGTGGTGGGGTGGTAGTCATCCATGATGGGAGTTGGGCTGTTTTGTGATTTGAAAGATGTAGGGTTATTGTGTAGGGAGGTATACACAATGTCGGAAAATTGATGCATAGGTGCGTGTAACATTAACCCTATTATTAGGTAAGATTTGGAGTTATTATATTAGAGCTTTGTAGGTCATATAGGAAACTTTTCAAAGAAATTAGATCTAATTCAATTTAGGAACCTAGTATTTTCGAATTTAGGATCTAGTATCCACAGAAGTTCTCTAACCGGTCCTTCTTTCTAGAGTGCTGGGACGTGTGCAACCGTAACCACCAGATCCGGAAGGAAAATGAGCTAGCTCATCGTTTGCTTCTGAGCCTAGTGCGACTGATACGTAACGAGTCGGTGGTGACGGCTGACATCGAATGGACGACACCGGAGGAGCTGGTACAGCATCAACCACATCCGGTCGTACCTTCGCCACTTGCAGCTAGTGAAAACGTCGAGCGACTGTCGCGGATTGCCCGGGATGGCGTCGTCAATGCTCGGGACGGTGTATCGCGTATCATGCAGACGCTAGCGAATCGACCATCACCCACCACGCCAAGCGAAGAACCTCATTTGCAGGAGTACCACCAGTGTTTGGTGTCGTGGGAAATCTCTGGCGGTGGCCTTACCGGCAATCTGCTCACGGAAACGTCCAAGGTGGAACTATCGCTGTGGCCCAACACCAAGTACCATGTGCACGTTACCTGTCGGAATAAGGTAAGTGTCGATAGTTGTCACAATTAGATTGTAGTCTCGGATTAGACTTACACGGGATCGTCATTTTTTGTTGTTGTTAGGAAACGGATTCACTCATCCGCTCGTCGGTGCTGCTCGTTGATACTAGCGAAGCGGTGATTGTAAGTCTGCAAGGAACCACCTCC
The DNA here is from genome assembly GCA_002091835.1 of Anopheles maculatus. Lineage (NCBI taxonomy): Eukaryota > Metazoa > Arthropoda > Insecta > Diptera > Culicidae > Anopheles > Anopheles maculatus. The sequence goes on from KZ062386.1 coordinate 50,206, forward strand.
ACTACCACCGAAACTCCACCACCACTAGCGCTGGGGAACGGTTCTATCAACTCGGCCATCCAGTCCATTACCTCCAACCGGATAGACTCGGATCAGGATAATCTACCTGCGTCGGTGGTTGAGGATGACCTTCGGATGTTTTCCGAGCAGCAGGAGCAACCACAAAACCATCGACATCACAGCTTCTGGCCGTTCAATCGGAGCAGATCGGAGCTGTCGAGTGTTGCGTCCGGTAGCTCGAAAGAGATTGTCATCTTGGGCGTGTTCGTGGCACTGCTTGCTCTCGTGCTGGTGGCGCTCACCGTTGTGATAATAGTTCGCCGGAAGCCGGGTCCCCACGAGGACCGGGAGCTGCTGATCGAGAGCGAAATCCTACCGAAGATTCTGCACGTTTGATAGAGGGATGCCGAACCGAGATGCCGGCGTTGTTCGCTGCTGTAAATAGTTTATTTATGATCAACGATCCTACGAGCGCGTAAGTCTATTCTGCTCGCTGTCTGACATTCTGATGGAGAGCCCTTTAATTTCCAATTTTTGTTCACCACCATCAATGTTTCGTTTCTGCGGTCCAAGTATGGTTCTGTTTTGCGTGCTTGCCGTTTCACAAGCTCCATACTGTCTGCCGTGATGCTAGGATTATGATTGCTTCTAGGAAACTTTTGCCCAGATGCACAAACTCAATATGCTCTATCTTCCTATCTCGTTCTCCAACAAGAAGCGCAGCAGCACTAAGTTATTACTAATGAATGCAGAAGCAGAAGAAATGTCAAGCTACGAAGGTACAGAGCTACGCAAGCAAGAAATACTAGTCTTAGAACGTGTAAAATTGGCAATTCGCCCAGGTTCTTTCTTCCTTCTGTAAGGTGTGGACGGCCTCTTCGTAGCTGTTAGCAAAGTATGTGCGTGTGTGTGTGTGAGTGTGTGTGGGACATAAAGTTTCGACCGCAAACCCCGTACCACGCCTACCAAACGAAACGGGAACTGTTGGAGCACTTGTTCGGCTAGTATGGAACAGGCAGCTATTTACATGTGTTGAAACTGCTTACAAATTTAGTCTACAATAAATGGATGACAGGGGTGCCCAACACTGTGCAAGCTAGCTAAACGATATCGAACGTTTCGGGTAAGGGTAGGAGAAAGGTAGAAGTGGGAAGTGATGGTTTTAGGCATATAGAAAAAAAAAACACCCATACTCACAGACACAACCAACCTTACCAATGTTTATTCATACTTTGCGTTACTGGTGAGTGAAGAATTGTGGCAGAGCAAAAAATAAACCAAATTACGCAGGTACATGTGAATTTCAATAGAAAGTGAGTTAATGCGTAGCAACCGGATATACCCATATAAACGGTAGCTCTGCAACACCTTTCCCAGACTGCAAGACATGATGTGTGAATGTGTCCACAGTTTCAAGCTGAGTGTATTAGTCCAACCAGAATAAAACGGACATTAAGAACAACCAACCGTGCGTTTTGGAAGCTCAAAGTATAAGTGAACGTGATGCAAAGTATTGCTAAACAGTGGACAACCAAATCCAAACAAAACCATGTTGAGGAAGCAGAAGTAAGTTAGCGTTATCAACAGGAAACAGGGTGTACTAGGCTTACTGATTTGTGTTGCAGGTCGTAATAGGTACAAAGAAAAACCGATAGGCACGCAAATTCTATCGTGTGAAGTGGAAAGTTGTTTGTAAATTATGGAAAATTGAACGAAAATGGTTTAGGCAAATAGGAAAAAAACAAAGGTACTGCTGGTACGGTTAAGCGTGCGGGAGAGAAATGCAAAGAAAAACCGGGTTTCGGATGATCTAACCGTAACTAACAGCGAAACACTAGAGAAGGGGGGTAACATAAAATAAAATATTGAGAAAGCTCCTATCGCCCCATCCCGTACGAACTGGGTGCTGGGTAGGAGTTTTTCGGAAAAGATGTAACATAACGAAATAATGCAAGTATGTGTACATTTGTGTAAAAAGACTGACTCAAGATCATTGTAAAATAAAGCTCTTTTAAAATATATTACAACAAAAGGTCTGATTCCATGCTGTTACCATCCCAAGTTTTACACCGCTGTACCGATGATGACAATTTGTTTATGCATCCCCGATCCTGCGAACGGTTTCCAAGGTGATCAGTTGTGGGATCTTCGTGACGGTTGGAGTTACTATAAATACATCTTACTTGCCGATTGCTCTCACCTATAGCTGAGGAGGTGTACATACGCTATTCGAGCGCAGCCAGTAAAGGTCTCTTCGGCCGAAAGAGGACACAAAACGAGGAGATGGGGAAGGGGAATGGGTTGCGTTCGGTGGTATTCATACCGGATCACATTGCGCCTGATCGAGATGATGGCAGTTTTGATTGGAATGTGCAATTTGATTTCTCGGTCGTCAGAGATGTCAAACTGTTTTATCTGATGCAGTAAAAAAGTCTTCCATTAATCGTGAGTATATGTTAATATATTTGTTATGCAATACCACATTGTTATTAGCTTGCGCTGTATTGTTTTTTTTTTGTAGTTGTGATTTCAGTATTGATGACATCCCGTAACCGGTTAGCATTTGATATCACATGACGTGACATTGAAGAGAAGACGAGACATTATCCTGAACGCATTCCACAACGGATCACATAAATTGTTCTTTTTTTTATTACATAGCAATTCTGTGGATTGAAAAGTACTGTTAAGACAAGAAAATTGGAAGAATCAAGACATTATACGTGCATCATAATTTATTAAAGAAATTGCATATAGTAAACAAAATAATAATCGAATAAGCATTTGCAGTGGTTCTACACGCCTGGCATAAGCGAAGATATCCATCTTAATGACGAAAATGATCGTATATCCGTTAGCTTCATCGTTTGCAAACGATCAATGTGTTTGTATATCTTTCACGCCCCTTCATACCATGAGGTGCATCAGCAAATATTCTTCCTATCGAATTTGCACTGATGTTCCTAACATATGCAGCAAAATATTATGAAGGGGAAAAAAGGTAGAAACCGAAACAGATGTGATAAATATGCACCATTCCAGCATCGCTGGCCAGATTTCGATTGTCGATTGCTGATCTGTGAACACTGTTAGACACTGTTAGTTTATTAAACTAATAAATGGCCTTGTGGGGAATCGAACAAAGTAAAGAAAAAACCCGCTGACTGATAAATTAGCATTAATATTGACCGTCGGGTGTGCGACAAAGCAGGCATCAAGGAGTATCTGTATTCGATCTGAATGTGCTGTTAAGTTTATAAGTGTTTAAACAGAGATTTTATATCATTAGCATTATTCAAAACTGTTTGCCTCGAGGGCTTTACAAAGTCTATTACAATTACCCAATGAACATAAACAACGTATAGTAACGATATGATCAACCAGATCACTAACCGATTCAATTCAAAACCGACTAAATTTACTTTTAACAAACTCGATTCAAAATGAGGTTCTATTTATTTCTTGGCTTAGTAAAATAGGGCACAAAGCAATGCAGATATAGCTGCTTTATCTGCTTGGCTTCTATTGCCTAAAAATTTCTACGAAAATACGTTATCTTTTCCTTTCCTTTTCTACCTTCAACTTACTCTTTGTTAATGTAAATATGTGTTCCGTTCTATCTGGGTCTTGGCGATCAGTTGATACCCTGCCTTGGCTATCGATGGATTGGATGGGTATTTTTTGAAGGAACGAAATTTGAATTTATTATACATATTAACAGGTTTCCTTCTCGATAGTGTTCACACTGTGAGTTTCTATTGAATTTTTGGCAATGGGAGAAATTATGTCAAAAAAAAAGACTATTTTATTGAGCCAAATAATTATGCAGGTAGTGGAGGGTCAGCTAAGCTGCCGTCATGAAAGGTGTCAACCTATACATTTTTTTTTATATCTATCAGAACTTAATCTATCTAATCTATCTAAACTACCTTGTTTTATTTACTAAATACACTATTTACAATATATATGTGGATGTGTAAGGAGGAATCACGCGATCACTTGCAAAGAATAGAAGGAAGAGTGTGTGAGTGAACGCGACGGTGAGAGTGACGTAGGACGTGTGACGCGAAGTCAGTTGCAATTGACCAGCCGAAGTGTGCAGACGAAAAAACGATCTACTTATCGAACACCACTTACCAATATCACAATAAAGGACTACACTGTTAATCTACAAACAATCTCGGCCTTTATTACATATACAACATTTATTCTCTAGCCTGTTCGTCGCAAAACAGAGTTCGGATTATCTCGCAATTGGAAGTAAAACTTCTAGATTTTAGCTTTTCCAAATTCTTCTGAATCTGGTCCCTGATCAGAAGGGTTCCAGCTTCCGTGTGAAGCTGTGTTGTGCGATACCTTGGCGGGTGATTGAGAATCATCTTCAGGAATTTGTTCTGAATCCGTTGAACAACAGTCATACTCCCGCTAGAGCATGACCTCCAGATGTTGGATCCATATAGGATTGCAGGGAGTATAACCAGTTTGTACAGGATCAGTTTACTTTCTATTGAAAGTGCGGACCTTCGCTTGATAAGAGGGTATAGGCTAAGTCATAGGCCTCATGTTTTAGATTTAAAGTTTTCAACATGAGTTTTAAAGGTAAGGGTGTTGTCTAATGTAACGTCAAGATACCGCACAGTAGAGGTCCAGGGAACAGGATTATAACAGGTAGGACTAAGCTTGCATTTTCTAAATTGGAACTAAGCACCAACTCTTTCCAATCTTTCAGATATTTAATATAACTGTCAACTCCTTTTTGGAGGCCAGATTTCAGTGTTGCTAAATAAGAAGAGCTGTACAAAATTGCAGTGTCATCAGCGTACAACGCACAAATGTGTACGTTGTCTTAGGATTGGAACATCGGCAGCATAACAGCTATACAAAAGAGGTCGTAAGATGCTCCCTAGTGAAACACCTTCACTGTTGCTGTAGGGCTTTGATCGGGTTGAACATAAAATGAACGGTTGCTCAGGCAGCTTTTAATAATTTTAACTATGTACGCGAGAAAACCTTGTATGTTTAGCTTATGCTGCAGCCCATTGCTGGCCTGTAGCTGGAAGCCAAGCATGGAAATTTTCTAGATTTTCTAATCGGGATAACCTTAGCATGTTTCCATCGGGTAGGTTAATATCCTAACTCAAGGCACCTGTTAAAGATATTGGTGATCTGGGACAGAGACTTAAACCCAATATGTTTTAGGCAGATGTTAAAAAAGTCATCCGACTCTGGTGCCTTGAAAGAGACGCTGTACTTGATTATTCTCTGAATTTCACTTCGTGATGGATTGGATGGTTGCGGTTGCCTGCTGATAGAGATTAACCAAAACTCTATCCATCGGTCGTTGTTTACGTTTGTTGAGAGTCTATTCGTTCGATGACGCGCGCCCGTCTACAACCGCCGTCAAAGTCTCTTATATCAAGGACTATCCAGCTACGGGTTTGTAGGTTAGACTGATTCCCTGAACTCTGGATTGAAGTTTCTCAACGAATTTTGCATTACAGTTTTGGATTTCATCGTCAGTTTCTGATGCATTTGAAAGATCATTGGTATCTGTGCGCTATTAGTTTATTATTCAATTTTCTTGCGAAGTCATCAGGGAGCTCAACACTATTTTCTTACTTTTTGTTTGGGGATAAAACTTATAATACGATAAAATCTTCAACTACAGTTCCCTCACTGTTTAGGGCATAGTTGTCTAACATCTAATCTAATAACTAATAACTAATAAACTAATAACGTAGTAGTTAATACGTACAACTGCGACAGAAAGCGACATTAGGATAACCAAGGTGGTATCAAATCTCACCCCGCCTTGGCTACAAGTCTCATTATCGTCTATTTTAAGGAAGATCGTGTTTGAAGGTGTTCTCGCACCACTACTCTTCTGGTTTGGCACTACAACCTCTGTAGATCTTGGCCTGCTAGCAATTGCTAGCTCTCTGTGACTTAGTTATACCCGTAGCTGGATAGTCAGTCCTGCGTACGGGGAGGCGGTCCGCCGGGACCTCTCGCACCACTACACATTTACCAATTAAACAGCAAGGATTACGTTCCTAGCCACTCGCATCACTTGTCAACGCCATTTTAGATATGTCCGCTTCCATTTTGCATTTGTTTTTTTTTTCATACTTCCCTTTTTGTTCTATTGATGAAATATTCCACCCTAATGAACGTATAGCGCCATGCTGGGCCCACCTGGCAAGCACAATAGCAACACGGGCGGAACACACATCATCTATTGTGGCTGCTCCAGAAAGATGTCCCCTCTAGCTGCAGCTACAGCACCGCACATTGGACTTTAAATTCTTCCTTTGCAAAGCACACTAGTTAATGCTGTGGGATGTTTGAGAGTTTTTTGTGTCTTAGACTAAAAAGTAGAAGTAACACACACACACACACAAAACATGACTCAAGATAGGTAAGAAACATGAAAAGCAACACAAACACACAAAACAAAACAGAAAAAAACGGACAGCTTTGCGATATTACGAAGTGCGAATGCAAAATGGAATCGCACTCGACGGAAAATCATCAAAATGAAGCAAACATAGAATTGTTGTATTGCGTGTGCGTACTTGCGTTCCTTGTGTGTGTGTATATGTTTCGCTCTTGTCTTTGTTACCTTCCCAGCCCAGCTGTACCGAACATGGTGCGTTCTCCCTGTTTTGTGGAAAAGGGGTTTTTAGATTCCCGTCCCACTTGACCACTCTTGTTTTTACGTTTTTGTTTTTTTTTTTTGGTTGTTGTTGAGTGTTTTGTTCGTAGAACGAAAAACAAGCAAGGGGCGAACAGTGTTAGGAAAACGTAATCGTCAAGAGAGTGACACCGTACACGCCCCATTATTTGCACAAAAGACCAATCCGTATCCTTGCTAGGCTTTGCTGGCCTGGCCCCCCGTCCCGGTTACTCCAACCGTCGGTACCGTTCGTACCAATATGTTGTGTTTTTTTTTCTTCGCACACTTGTTTTTCGCCAACGAACGTTTTTTTGTGCGAACCCCTTCTAACACCTTCCGGTGACAGTTGATGAAGATGCATTCTTTGCCTGTGAGTGGTGCGTTTCGCAAGGAAAGAGATCCTTCTTTAACGTGTGTGCGTTCGTGTGTATGCGCAAATGGTAAGGCCTCTGAAAGAAGGAAGTTTGATTTACTCGCTGTTGCTTTACTCGCTTCCCGATCCCTCCTTAGTTCTAGCTCGCTCTGTCTTGACGCCCCATTTTCCGCTTGATAATTGCACAAAAACTGTGTGCATTAAAGCAATAGAACGAGAGAGAGAGAGAGAGAGCGAGTGGTCGTTTTTGTTTGGGGGGGTATATGCTTATGTATGGGTAGATATAAGATGTTGAAGAAAACGAAGGGCCATAGATACTTGAATGTGAAATGCAGGGAGCGCCGTATGCGTGTTTGTTTGGTTGCGTTCGTGCGATGCATTCGCCACACTCAAGTGCATTCGCCGCACCGATTGTGTGTATCCGTTTCAAGAAATGCCATATACCGCAAAACCGTGCGGGGATCTATGGTTATGTGGGCGTATGTGTTTGAAATCCATGATATCTATGTGAATTCTACCTCCCCATGCTCGTGTTTTCCCTGGTGCGTTGCGTTTGTGTGCGTGAAGGTTGTTTTTTCCTTCCATTTTCGCAAAACTGCAGCAAAACTGCACGTTGATTGGGGTGCATTTCGCACGACAAAACAACATGTTTCCCGTAGCGCCTGGTCCTGTCCGTTGCGCTCCGTTCGAGTGCTCCGGTGAGCTTCCGGGAGATTTGTTTTGTTTGTTTTTGGGCAGCCATTACGTAGTTTTTGTTTTTGGTAGGCCCTTGAAGAAGCACGAATTGCACCGGAGGTTAGTGCGAAAGGGTACAACACTTCCGGATATATGTTCGGATGTGTGTTCGTGTGTCATTGTGCTTGTTTACCGAAATAGCCTTCTCGGCTCGCATCATTATTCGTTGTGTTTTCCGCTTTTCCGTCCTTTCGTTAGCGCGTGTTTTATCCTGTAAAACAGTGGTTTAAGAACCACTCCTATATGTAAAGCCTCGTTTTTGTTCCGTTTTAAAACTTCATGCTGCGAAGCATTAACAAACGCCATCCAGGAAGAAGAAAACGAAACGCTTTTCTTACAGGATGCTCCGCCTATTGGATCTCACTTCCACGACCATCTCGATTCAATGTAGTTGTGCTGCGAAAAATGAAATAGGGAACGAAATGTCATCATGGCTGTGTCATGACGATCCCACAACCGGTGACTGGATAGTGCGGTAAGCAAGTGTCAGTATGACACTAGTTGCACAGGAAGTAATTATCTTCTTTCGTTCCGATGAGCTTCATTGGAAAGTGCTAGTAACACTACCCAAAACGGTGTTACGATCTAGTTGCTCATTACTTCTATAATTATCCCCCCATTATCCCCCAACAGCACGGCTTTACTCCCAAGCGCTCTACTGTAACCAACCTTATGTACTCCTCCTTTATCGAGTGTGGTTATCAGGACACGGTATACACGGACTTCAAAGCGGCATTCGATCGTCTCCCTCATGATTTTTTACTGGCAAAATTAGAGTTCTTAGGGATTGGCCGATCCATTGTTGACCTGCTTGCCTCATTTTTAAAGCAAAGAGTTGTGCGTGTAAAGTTAGGTCCTGTCCTATACGATTCTATTTCTCCTAGTTCTGGTGTCCCTCATGGTAGTGTGCTAAGTGCGTTACTGTTACTGTGCTCTTCGTTAACGACCTCTCTGCTATGCGGACGACATCAAAATATTCCTTCCCAGTATAACTCCTAACGACTGTATCTCTCTCTCCAAAACTATCTCTTTCACCTCATGGTGCTCGTCCAATTCTCTTCTTCTCTGTCTAAATAAGTGTCAAGTCATCTCCTTTTCCCGTTCCCTGAGTCCTCTGATGTTTAGTAACACCCTCTGTGGTTCTCCGTTAATCCGTGATGAGTGTGTTAAGGATTTGGGCATTCTGATTGACTCTAGGATTACGTTCTCGATTCTCATTGATGACGTGATCTCCAGATCGAACAGAACTCTAGGTATGTTGCGTCGATTAGCTTCTGATTTTCGTTACCTCGGGTGTTTGAAGGCACTGTACTGCTCCTTGGTGCGCTCAACATTGGAGTATGCATCGGTGATTTGGACGCCAACTAGCAGCACAGCTGTGTCGCGTGTGGAGAGAGTCCAGAGGGTCTTCACGCGGTTTGCCATTCGCAAAGTGTTTGGAGGTACTGGCTTGGATCTACCTTCATACCCGTCACGCTGTCAACTGCTGGGCCTGTTACCCTTGGAGACTCGCCGCATACATGCCCAGGCATATTTCATCGCTTCCTTTCTCCTTCATTCCACTGGTGATCCTTTCCTGCTTTCCAGCATCAACTTTTACATCCCTGCTTATCGTCTTCGTCCTCTCCTCGCGGTTACATTGCGGTGGACGGCTGCGGGTTCAAACGATTCACTGCGGCGTGCTCTTCTTGCCTTTAATTCCTCTTCTGATCTATTTGACTTTTCCCTGTGCTTAGATTCGTTCCGTGCGCGTCTCCATTCAAACTCTTCCCTGCTGACAGACCCTCCCTGATCACTCTCCTTTACTGTCTGTAATAAGTTTAAGTTAATTATTTAAGTAAATTGTGTAGCAAGAGCGAGAAGAAAACTTCGGTTTATTGTTCGTATTTGTTTCTTGTTTGCTGTCAGTAAATTAAAAGGTTTGTCAATACTATTTCGCCGTTCCGGGATGATGCGTAGAGGTATAAATTGCTAATTTAATAAAACATTATCAGAAATATGAAAAATATATAACACACGCAAAACGCAAGGGAATACATTCAACAATATGGTAAATAGAAGAATAAAACCGAAAACAAACTAATTAATTAAAAGTTAATACTGATGCACGCTGGTCGATTAAATAAAAATTAATTAAGCAACTAAAACTTCGTAGTTTTTTATTCGTGTCGTGACGGCCTGGCCGTCATTGATCAAACAGCTTATTAAAAGCAAACAATTTAATAAACATTTGAGAAGCGAGAAATGAATGAATGAGATAATTATCAGGGCGAGCAATTCAATAAGTAAATCAAATGAATATGAAAGCTATGAGGTCTGGTGAAGTACGCAAAATGAAAATCGGCATAATAATGAAAAAAAAAGAAGATAAATCATGTATCCATTACGACTGTTTTGTTTCAAACTTGAAAGAAATGCATAAACTAAGTAAATAATGAACAATCATTGTAAAGCAACATAACTTTAGAAAACAGGATGCGGTATGGCGTCTAGTTTATTCGCTAAAACTTTTAGGTAGTTACTTTAGAACTGGACTGTAATATTGAACTCTTGATTAATATATTTTTATTTTTTAAATTGAACACCTTATGTCACATTTGGCTGAAATAGTCTCAATTAAAGAGCTGAATTTTCGATTTGTAATAATAACTATTTCCTTCAAAGTTATAGTAGAGTTACAAACATTGAGCATTGATAACTGTTCAAGCATTATCTTTCGAATTCTTCCTGTTGGCCATATAGGCCCTTCCGGACATTTCTCTTTCTTTTTCTACCAATTTTAAATCCTTCCAACAAAGATTTAACTAGCGACCCGACGTCGCTTCTTCGGTGAGAGCCGCTTCCTCTGCCGGTGTTAATACTGCCCCCACACCCAGGCAGTGGTTCGTCTCTCTGACCGCGTGTCGTCGTATTCGCTGTAGCTCTCTCGTCCGTTGTCTACGACGGACAAGTTCCGCTTCCGTTGGGGGCGCCAGGTGAAAGTGGTCGACGAGTATCCTGTCGCGCTCTCTGGCTCCATAGACGCTGCATGAACAAGCGACGTTCATGTCGCATACGCAGCGTCTCGGGAGAAGGTGGTATCCCCCTGCTGCGTCTGGGGATAAGAATCGGGATCGCCCCTGTTCCCTCCATCATATCTGTTACTCGTAATATCTCCTCCTCTCGTGCCACCTGCGCGTCCCGAACATCGAACGATAGCCGCTCTTCTGCTCTGACGGTCGTCCGTATCTTCGAACGCCGGCCTCTGCTCGCTCGATTTCCTGTATGCATGAGAGCATTGAGGTCTACGGTATCTAACACATCTGACAAGATCGGATTAGCCCGGGTGTTATTGACCGTTTCCTCCTCTCGCCACAACTGCTGCAGTGCCGACATGATCAGCCGAGCAGCCTCCTAAACCCGACACCAGTTCTCTGGGCTTTCCAGCATTTTGCTGGCGATATTGTTTGGATCTATTTGATGTTCAGATGTCCAGCCCAGAAACTCCCTTCGAACATCATCGAACGAAGGGCAGTGGAACAACACATGCTCGATCGATTCCACCACACCTTCCGAGTACCTTGGGCATTCCGGGGTCGCCACGAACCCGCAGGCGTGCAGGAACTCATGACAGAATCCATGCCCTGTCAGCACCTGGACGAGCTAAAGGTCCACCTCACCGTGTTTTCGCCCTGTCCACCGTTGTATGTTCGGGATCATGCGGTGTGTCCAGCGCACATACCGGCTGGCTCTTTGGACCCGCCGCCACACTATCCCAAGAGAGTTGCCACTGATGTAACGTGGCCTCGCGTTCTTTCCTCCGGATCTGTTTTCTGCTCCGACGGCAACGGTAATCCTCCTTGACTAACAGATCGACTAGCACTAATGTGGCTATGACCACTGCTGTGTTATAGGCCACCGAACGGAAGCAGCTAGTTATTCCTCTTGCCAGCGGCCTCTGCAATTGGGCAAGCTCCCTGCGGCATCACTGCAGGTTGGTTGCCTCTGCCCAAATCGGCGCCGCATATCGTACCACCGATTCTGCTACAAATGCTAATGGTCCTCGCTTTGCTACCCACTATGGTTCCGCATCAGCTTTGTCACCACTCCAACCACAGGGAGGGCCTTTAAAATTGCCGCCTCGACGTATGGTTTCCACGAAAGGTGGCCGTGAATCTAGACCCCTAGATAGCGAATCGATTTTTTAGATCGGCATACGACATCCCCAACGCGGACAGGAACCTCAAGCCGACCTTGGCGCAAGCTGGAGATTAAGACTGCCTCGGTCTTATTAGGTGCCAGTTGTAGGTGATGAGGCTATGCATATTTGAGTATTTCTATTTGTGTAGCTTGCTCCACCGTACTGGCTAAACGAAAAATCCTTAAATTAGTAATACATGCATCAACCGATGGGATACATTGGACGATGTTTGTTGCTTTAAAGGACGATATCGAACAGTTAATAATACAGAAACGCAGATCATTGATTAAAACTGAGAGTCATTCGCATTCGCCGGAACCGATACGCATATTGGATATATCTAGCTGCTGATCTCGACATCTGTAACTACATCCTAGCAGTTCAGGTGCATCTCTTATTCCCAGGAAGAACCCTAGTATCTAACCTCTGCCGGTCAAGAAGATACCGAGATTAATATGTCGACATTTGGCTTGTGTCCCTCTAACGAAGCTCTGCGAAGCGAATGCTCTCAAGTGTTGTAGATCGATTGTCGGATTGTGTAAGGAAAACATAGGACACAGCTGTACTCACGGAAATCAAGCATCATTTTTAGTAGCAGAATCAAGAGTTCTGTTAGCAAGAGATACTTTGTTTTTTAAGATGGTTAATAAATGTTGACTTCGAGTGAAAAATAGTATCTTCGTCGCGTACTTGGTTATTCGTCTCGAGTTTTTCCTTATTTATCTCATTCAAAGTGTCCAGGAGAGTTTGTATGATTTGATGGTGCTCGTGTAGTTGTTGGTCTGTGCTCAACTTATTTAGTTATTTAGGCATTCGTTATGTTTTCGTATTTTGTTACCAGATTTTAATAACTTGAACGGCTGATTTTTATTCATAATAAATGCATGTTTATTTAAAGGAAATGTTTAAAGTTGATTTTGTTAAAAAAAAGAGGTAAATCGTCTGAAGTAAAATCACTGGTGACAGCAACAAATAGCTGCATCTCGTATTTCTACCCATTCATCCATCCTCCGAGCGGATCGTCGGTGACTTCTCGGATGAGACTGTTATTTTATTTTTTGGTTTTTGTTTTCCGAAACCATTACCAACGTAGAGCGTAGATCACGCAGACAACGATGCAGAGACGTTGAGCGAACCGCTCGGCAGGTGTATCAGGTTTCGTGCTGTGCAGTGTTGTGTGTGAGTGTTTTGTTTTTTCGTTTTCCTTCCCAGTCATGACGCCAAGATCTAACGGCTGGCCGTCAGTCAAGTGGACTCACCGGTCGGAAACCGATACTGATCACGACTGTGCTGCGATATCAATGCACCGTGACGCCATTTCTTGTCCCCCTTCGGTTTGCAGTTTTCCGCGGACGGCCGTAGAGTGTGATTCTCAAGCAGCGCTTCTTTTCATAAGTAAGCGCTGACCGTTTTCGGGGTAGGGACTGGGTTGAACAAGCCAGGAAAGGTTAGCTGCAAGTCAAACCGATAAAACGCGCTGAAGTGATGCGACCGGTACGTACGCCAGACACTAGCCCTGTGCATCTTGAACCGATGCAATAGCGTCGGTCGGTGCATGCTTCGGTGCATAATTTGCATGGTTTTATTTGAGTCACCATCGAGTCGATTGAATTATGGTCGGTGTTCCTCGTTCGTGGCAGGGATGCTTTTCGTAAAAACCGGGAACGGTGCTGCCATTCGCCAACCCCTGCGTTACAGTGTCGTCGTAGCGATGTGGTCAATCTAATTTAAGGTTATTGTCGTATTCATTAGTTTTCATTAGCTCGCGAACACCCGTACGAAGGTCGGAGCAGATCGAAAGAACGACGAACAGTACGCCAAGATGCACAACCACAAGGTATGAAGATGCGTGGGTTTTTGGGGTCTGAGCTGGCGTAATAGTTAAGCGTATCCGTACGGTTTGGTGGCCGCTAGACTTATGCCATTTTGTAAAATGCTTCAGGAGGAAGGAATATCATTGCGGTAAGTATAATTGATTTTCGTCGGCGAAAGGTTGCTGTTGTTGCGATTATTTTTCTTACGAGGCTTTGTGGCATTCGTCTCTCTTTTATTATAGCATATCATCAATCAGCTGGTAACCTATTTGTACTTAAAAAAAAATGGAATATTAGATTAATAGGAGCATAAAGTCAAATTTCGTAGTACAAGTTCACCTCCTTCAAAAAATTCAACAGTTTCTTCGACTCCTCTATGTTGTTGGAGAGCACAACATCCAAGTGCTCACCTAGTTGGCATTCAATTAATAGGTGTTGTACTGTAACTTCAAGGCCACAAAACTGTCATATCAATAGTGATTCCTTCCTCAACCGGTGTGTGTGGGTCAACCGCGGTTGTCCAATTCTTAGCCTTGTGATCACCCTCTGATCCTGTTGGTTCGGTGGATCGAAGGTGCCACTGTCTGCCCAAGGGTGATGAACTCCATATATTTTGCCAGCTTTGTTGAACCACTGCTTTGCACCAGACCAGAGGATCGGCTCTGGAGATAGCGCCATCTACTTGATCCGAATCACGTCTACCTTCGTTTGTGAGACCTGGTGTGTCCTGGTATCCAATAGAGGGCGAGCCTTCTGTCTTTCATGGTGGTGTCGATCGCTTGAACGTGGGGGTTATGTCAGGAGCCCTTCTCCAGTACTTTCAGCACACTAGCACTATCAGTAAAGATAACGTTAGGTCTGTCCGCTACAGTGGCTTCTTCTGCTGCAATTATGATGGCAATAGCTGCTGCTGAGAATACAGACGTATTATCAGGAAGCTTTATGCTACAGCTTGTATTGGAGGATGTCGGCGAAAGGTTGTGAATTTGATTTTTGAGAGAGTATATTCAATCTTCAATACTATGTAGACCGTCGATACAAGTCTTACGCTAAAGCTAGAAACATTGAGTGCAAAATGCTGCTCCGAAAAATTCAAAAATATGCCTATATCATAACAATGCATCTGTTACGTAATTATGACTATTATGACAGAGATCTATTATGAGGATTGCTCAAAATCTATAGGTAGCATTATTTGAGTCATTAATTACACGTTTTAGTACATATGCCATATACTGGGGAACGGTCTAGGTGAGATTTAAAAGCTATCCTATCACAGGCCCTTAAATCTAGTGAATAAAATGCATCGAGGATTCATGAGAGCTTCACAACCATCAAGTCTTGATTGTTATATGGTAATATTCTTCTTCTTCTTCTTCTTCTTCTTTCTTGGCCTAACGACCTCTTGGTCATGCCTGCCATTTCTGGCTTACTAGACTTATTGTTACCGCATAGTTGGATAGTCAGTCCTCACTATGGGGGAACGGCCCAGATGAGACTTGAACCCCGGTCCTGCCGTGTGAAGACCGGCGCCGCTGTCGCATCTACCACCGGGCCGCCCCGATATGTATTCTTGGTAATATTATGTATTCTTATTCTCCTAAAACAAGGTTTGTATGAAGTATTATAAATTATTTGCGAGTCAAACGTTCATGTTGCACCGGCGGATAAACTATTGCAGAATCTTCTTTCATGCGGTGGAAGAAGAAGCTGAATATTTAGTATTTTGTAAATATAGTGTCATGGGATGTCTATATGGTCGATTGCGATCAACTCGAGTTAGTCTAGATAGATCTTAGACAATCTTTGGTTGTCAGTCAATAAGTTGTATCAAGATGTATTTTATATGTAGGTCCATACATCATCCAACTGCTACTGTGTTTTTTCGTCGGACTTCACAACCAATCAACCCGATGTCTGTCTGCGAAAAGTTGATGCAAACTTTAGATTGCAATCCCAATAGCAATAGAAAACAAACATACCAGCACAACGACTGAGCAATATACTACCGTATGGTCAAAAGGTACGGTGCACGGACTGTTGCAACACAACCAATAGTTTGGAGAATATCCTTTGGAGCGAAACGATTCAGTCATTAACCTTCAGGTTCGTAACTCAACGGAATAGATTACGGCAGTGGGGTCATGGGATGGCGTTGAGTTATGGTCTTTTCGGTGGTACTTTCTGGTTGCCGTCTTGCAGACTGGCAAACCATTGACCTACCGGGCCACACCCGCTTTTCGGGAACCGAAGTGACTCGGGTCAGACATCAAGTTCCTCTTGGTGGGGTCGCAGGCAATTTTTGGCAGACTGTAATGGAATCCATGGCAGCTCTGAAGGGATCTTGCTGTTGGAATGAAATTAATAGACCACATATAATGAAGCCCGAGATTATACGGGGCTACGCAGTGACACTCCACTCCATTGAACGTTTATCATTTCCGGAGCAGGAACCCTTTTTGTGCCGTTTCCGTTAAATGGTAGGAACAACGTGAAACGGGAGTAAACCTCTCACCGAATGTGACAGTTTGCCGCATCGATTTAAATGTGAACTGGAGTGCGATAAATCGCATCGGAGCATTTTCTTGGCCCCGGGGCGTCTATAAAACTGTGCCTGGAAGAAGCTTTTGTGCCCATCGTCTAATGTCGGCAATTGGCTGTGCTGGAGGATCTTTTGGACGCAATTTTTATGGCCGAACCATTATTGGCCCGCACGGCTTACACGCATACAAGTACACTAATGAAGTCATTTCGTAATGATCAGCGCACTTTGGCGGAATGTTTTTAACCGGAGGTTCACCGGTATCGTGTAATTAAATCATTATTTCAATTTTTCGTTCGTTCGTATTCGCTCGCCACGATCGGCACAAAATGGACGCTGCGTGGTGAGGAAGTGTACTACAATGGTGCGCAGCGATATACCGAGCCCTGGGGCAGATGCAACGACGATTGCAATGCACCCGGTGCAACCTTTAGCTACGGTCGGTTACGATTAGCTTGTATCGTAGCGTGCTGCTTGAGCACCAGAAAGCAGTTCATCGCACAGGACGAGCGATTTAGAAGGGAACGCATAAAAAAGCAGTCTGAAAGGGACCGAAATAATTAACCTCAAATGATAATCATAATTAATACGCCAGCAAAATGCAGCAAGGTAAATATAGAAACAACATATAGAAAAAGCAAAAAAAACACAGACAGATAATTGAATTAACTTGGAGCATATAATTTACGATAACATAGCCATCACATGCAGGTTCCCAATCGTCATGGTTCCGGTACCCAAACTCTTCAACCTTCACCATGCCTGTTTGCTTAAAGTCCTGTTTGCTTTAAGCTAAAGGTTTGGGGAAGAAAGGTAAGAACGGATAACCGCTTTGGTCCACACGAAACGTTCGGAACCTGTTACAGTTTCGCCTCTATTCGTTGCAGGCCCACCCAAAAAGTGATTCAGGATGAGTGCGGTTTGTACATGTCAAGAAGAGAAGAGACAAGAGAAAAAAAAGAGTGGGGGGGGGGGGGGGGCACAA
>KZ062386.1:67574-100135 GCA_002091835.1 Anopheles maculatus
GAACAGAGAAAGGGAAACAGAGAAACAGCGAGAGGGAGAGCGCAAGTCTGTGGCAGATAGCAGTAAGCAGAATCTCGTTTTATTCTGAGCTGGCGTTATCGGTAGTGCTGAAAGCTTGCCCGAGGAGATAACCTACCATCGCACGAGTACTGGTTGGAGCAGTTACTGGGGGCCCTGGTTGTGTCTTCAGTTGCGCAAGGGTTCAAGCGTATGCAAGCAATTCGTAACGCATTCGAAGCTTTACCTTAATGTTCCAGTACTAAAATATAGTTGTACACATTTGACGATAGCTCTTGTATATGAGGGAGAATGTCAAATTAAAACTAATAGTAGCAGAATAGCTTGATAACTTGTAGTGTTTTACATTAAAAGGCAAGAGTTAAGGTTGATACTAGAGACCAGTTTTGGTGAATTGCCGTGTACTGTATACGTTTGTCATGCCCGGAAACGTCTTATTATGAGCACACGAGACGAAAAGAAATAGCTAAACGAACCTAATAGATTTGGCCATTGACGTTGTTGTTTATAGTTTACAGTTGTTTTAGTACGAACGACACATAAAAAGAGTAGGAGAGAGCTCATAATTTTGCTTGTCAATTTAGGAGTCTAAATTAGACACCTAGACGACACCCGAACCGTCACAAAGCGAAACCGGGTTGGATGATAATGAAGACTGATGAGCTGATGATAATCGCAAACAAAATGCCGGCAAACCGATGCCTTCCGTTACAGGTTTAATACGTTCGTTGAGCTACGGTTGCTTGGTGCCTGTGTGTGTATGTGTGTTTTTGTGTTGTCACTTCGAAGCCTTCAACCTTGTGTGTTTCGGATGTGTCTCGTGTTAGAGTTATCCACGGCTTGCGCCAGATTTTGCGTGATCTGACGGGAAGAAATAGCGTCGCAGTCGCTCAGAAAGCAAACCTACCCTTCCCGAACGAACTCCAATCTTCATCTTAATAAGTGACATTAATCAGCACCTCACAGTGAGATGGGCGAGCTTTATAGCGCAAGCTGCACCGGTTCCAAGATCCGTAATGGTGCAATAGTGAAGTGACAGGCTGTTCACAGCTTCGAAACGGTGACTTTAGTGACAAATGGGGCTTTACTGTGGCCTAGCGCGGCAGGTAGGTTTCAAGTTCGATCCGAATGGATCAGGCTGGATGCCGGTAGGCAGAGGCATATTTGGCAGGCTGTGGTTGATAATTCGCACACGGGAGACCGACGTTGAGACGCGTGGATTTTATTAATTGCTATCATTACCGTAGTGTTCGCGCGACCCGTTCTAGCTGGTGCTAGGACTGACCAGGCTATCGGGCAGTAAGCATAAAGAAACGTTAGCACCCGTTGAGCGTTCGGACCAGCGACCAGCGAACGTCTGGGGGATTTTCGATAACTTGGTGTGATGCGAACAGTTTCATCTGTCAGCCAAACTGTCAGCAACTGTTGTCGTCACTTTTGCGTGTGGAAGATTGCAGCGTTGGATGCCTCCAAACTGTCATTTGGGTGTCAAAATGAAATTCAATCCCTTTTTTTCCGATCTGGTTCGCCAATGGTTTCAGTAATGTTTTACATGTTTCTTGTCACCGGTGCGACTGGATTGGTGATGCCAATCAGCGTACGCAGAGGTTGCTGAACCAGTCAGACGGGTTTTGTTGTTTTGTTGTTTTGCTTTATGGCCAAGAATGTGATCCAATCGTAGTGAATTATCAGCACGATTGTTAGAAAGATGTTGGCATTGTTTCAGGCGATGATGATCGGCTACATCAGTAGCGTCGTAAAGCATCAAAACCAACGGCTAACCAAGAAACGCGAACACAAATCGACCGCGGGTCGAACATGTAAATTAATTTTACCATCCCAATCCATCAACGGCAGCGGCATCTGTAATGCAAGCAATAGTGAGCCGATGGAAAGAGATAAAGAGAGAAAGTGTTTGTTTGTGCATGAGAGAAAGAGAGATGGGGAATAGAGAGCGAGAGAGTGAGAGAGCAGGAAGAAAAAACTAGATGATCCAAACCATTAAGTCGTAAATGAGGAACAACCGGCCAGTAACCATCGTCTTTCGGTGAACCCCTCTCAACAGCTGACTGTTTTCACTCACTAATGTCCATCGATCAAATTCAGCTCAAAATAAAACCTAATAAAAAAATAAAAGTGAACGCACCGCGCGATAGGTCATCTGGGGATATCTTCGTCTCGGGTATCGTTGCCAAAGAAGAGGCAGTTTCCTCTTGTCCGGTGTGTGTCTCGGGGATGTCCGTGCGGGGTCTCGCACTACGAAATGGACGAGGTTTTTCCATAAACAGGTCATAAATTGCTACGAAACTCCATCAAATCAGAACCCGACAATGAAGCGAAGAACCCAAAATAGACAATAAACTTCAAGCCGCTAGTTGAAGGTGGTGGTCAACTGGAGTGTCTACGAAAGTCTACAGTTGCATGTGGCACGCAAACGCTCAAAGATGTGGACGCGTTTGGGTTTGTATAGAGAGCAGGGGGGAAACAGAATTACATTCGTGCATGGGTCGTTACGGGGAAGAAATTGTAACGGAGACGATTTACGATTGTTTATAATCTGCGGTACCGATTCCGCTTTCGGTTGCGTTTGCGTTTAGTGAACGCGCGATTGGACGAAAATTGGACAGTTTACGACCGGCCGCCTTGATCCTGGTCGGCGTGGAAAGATGAATGTGTTGCAACGTGAAGTGGGTGGCGTAGGTGGATGAACTGTTTGTGGCCAAAGACACGGGAACGGTAATTCCGAAGCGTAGAAAAAATAATGCAGAGATATGGTTTAGTTGCTCACTGACATGTTGAACAGGTTGGTAACCCCACGCCATAGTTTACTGACACACAAGATATGCCACGTCGACGCCGAGGTCGGTTTGATTGTGGCTTTATCTTGATGTAAACAATGCGAGATCCAGCTACGTTTGAGCATGAATTTAGTGATTCCCTTAAAAAAAAAATTGCGAAAAAGTTCCAAACGTCAATACAACATGGCCGTACAGCTTCTTTTTTTGATAACATTTTTAACCGTAGCTATGCGCGTGTGTGTGTATAATGACCATTCTAGGCGTTAAATATTGCTGGCATGAAGTGTATAAAGTGACCACCAGTTCACTTGTCATTCAGTAGCTCTCCGGTACGTCATTGAGATGATTCGAGATCGGTGTTGTAATTTATCGTTCCAATCAATCATCCTGATTGGCGCTCCGGAAATCGTTTTATGATCCGTCAGCATCCGACTACTGTTTGCAGTGTTGTGCCTGTTTTTTTCTCTCTTTCACCTGTTTTTACTACATGGTTTCTGCTTGCAAAGCCATACCCATCCTTCAGATCTGTGTCGAACGTTCCAGGTACCAATTCATGCACCACCAGGAATAATGGTTGAAGTTCTCACTCTGAAAGGCATATGGGAGCGAGAGAGTCAGAAAAGAGAACCTTACAGAGAGATGTATGCGACGAGAGAAGTTGTTAATGTACTTAATACTTCTGTAAATAGCTACTCAATCAAACGTGCAAATGTCTGATTCGGATTGACCCCGGACGTAAGTGATTTCGGCAACCTAGAGCCATCATTCCGCCTCCTGACATTGTCTGGCGGACAGATGGCACTGTGCTGTTGCGATTGTTATCTTAATTAAGTGCAAAATCAGAGTGCAAAATTTAATTACAACTACTTCTGCAAAGGGTTTTCTGTTCGTCGTGGGCTGCCAGAAGAACCGTTTGAGCAGTGTGCCACCAATCACAGGTGATGGCTTATTTGTGAGGTTGCTAATGAAGTTGAAATATTAAATCTAAAATACCTTAAATGAAGCTATTTCCAAAAATGATTCTGAGAAGAAAAATTGAAATTAAAGCTTCTTTGGTTGTAAATGGTTGGAAATTAGGTTTCGAATACGTTCAACTGAAGTTTTTTTTAAGGCTTCTAAAGGCGTTCAACAAGCGTCGATTTTACACGGAATTTTGCTTGGACGTACACAGGATTGCCTAATGCTCCGAAGGCCTTATATAATTATGATGTACCTTTACTTTCCTAGTGCTTGGAAGAGTGCTAAGATGGTTCCTATTCTAAAACCTGGTAAGGATCCTACTCGTCCTGAGAGCTACCGATCAGTCAGTTTACTATGTGCTTTGGGTAAACTATTAAGCTTTGGGAGAGGATAATCCTCGATGGTCTCCAGGTTCGGGTGTCTGAGTTGGAAATTATCCCTTCAGTGCAGTTTGGCAGTTTCGATCAGGCCATTCCACTACCCATCAGTTGCTCAGGCTCGAGGGTCTTATTGAGGGAAATAAAAGAGCATCTAGGTCTACCGCTGTTGCCTCTTCGGATGTTGAAAAGGCTTTCGACAACGTTTGGCATGGTGGACTTATCCATAAGCTTATGGGCTATGGTCTTCCGATGTATTTAGTGAAGATCGTTAGTAGCTACTTAGACGGGAGAACATTCAGGGTGAACATCCTATTCACAGCGGATATACCTGCCCTACCCTGTGATGGCAAGCTGTTCATGTTCCATCAGAACAAAATATCTGCTTAGATTAGATTAGCTCTGTACAAACAAATATTTACACCAATGGTAACGTACGCTGTTTCGGTGTGGGGATCTTGTTCACAAACTCACTTGAACAAAGTCCAAATTATGCTGAATAATGTATTACGTATGATGTTAAACGCCTCTAGATACACAAGTCGTGTATAGTTGTATCAAAGAGCAGGAGTCTTTCTTGGCTCAACGACCTCTTGGGTCATGCCTGCCATTTCTGGCTTACTAGACTTATTGTTACCGCATAGTTGGATAGTCAGTCCTCACTATAGGGGAACGGCCCAGATGAGACTTGAACCCCGGTCCTGCCGTGTGAAGACCGGCGCCGTTGTCGCATCTACCACCGGGCCGCCCCCAGAGCAGGAGTAAAGTCCTTGAATAATCTAGTTTTAGATCGACTGCATTGCTCAAGGAGAGAAGCATAAATTCCGAACACGAAATAATTCGTAACATAGGAGCTTCACTCCTATAACTAGGTTAGGTAGGTTAATTTAAAGATAAGCTAGGTTAGTTGGCAAAGTCCGGCCCGTGTGCCATCAGCTGTTTGTCTCGTCACTAAAACATCAGTTTATTTTTTATTTGAATCGACGAGATCACCGAGAGCCTCAAATTTATTGGAAAGCTTTTCAGTTTTATTTTCTGTTGATCTCTATAACGTCTTTTTTAACATTTCCTAACGATTTCTAGAACGCCTACGACAAGAAAGATTTTTGTGTTTCGTCTGGAAACAAGGAAAACGCCAGATGTTTCGGCTGGAGTACATCGTGGGGAAGATGTTCTCTACAGTCACTTCTTCTCCCACCTGGCAATTCATACGACGTCTCTCGGCGATGAAGCGAGGGCACTCTAAAATCACGTACTCTGGTGTCTCTCTTAGCTCCGGACACTCCGGACAATGTGCCTCCTGAATGAGGTTCATCTGCTCAAGGGGTGATCTTGGAAGAAGCCATGTCCTGTCATCAGTTGTGTTGTGAAGAATTCAACTTCACCAAATCGTCCGGATGTCCAGGACGTCACATCCGGGATAAGCTGACAAGTCCATGCACCTTGAGCAGACTCTTGCCATTCCTGTTGCCACTGTTGAAGTGAGACCATTCTTTCGGTTATTCTAGCCGTTAGATAATTGCAGCCAGTGTCTCGACATCGGATGTAGCATCTAGTGTCTCCTTAGTGCTACACTTATATCACTTACTGTGTGTTCAGCAGTGCATAAGCATCAAGCGTTATTAGTAGTTTATTATCGTGTTTCTTCAATTAGTATCGCCCCGTTTCTCTTATTACACATGCACACCAGGTACGTGCGCAGGAATAAAACAAAGTATTCATGTGAGGTATGCTTCACAGCAGGTTCAAAATGTAAACCCTGTCACCTGTTCCAAGATATAGTTCCTTACCCATTGCGCCATCTGCTGGTAATACCATGTATCTGGGGTTTTCTGATCGGATAAATAGTTCACATTTTACCTTCTTGCGCTTCACTTGTGAAGACCCGCGGGCCTTGATGTGTGGTTGTATGTGCTGATAGAAAATGAAACTCCTTTGTCAAAAGCCGCTGAAGCTCTCCAGCTCTCGCTTCAAAAGGACTAGCGAAAGGGCTGCCGAATATTAGAAGCACGTCCTGACCGTCTGCAGAAGAAATGTGTCGTACTGTCAAGCGGCAAAATGGTGAAGCGTACGGAGGGCGCCGGCGTCTTTCACTTCCGGTAAGTCATCCGTACCCGTGCAGCTGAAAGCGAAACCCGCACCGGATACGCGACACGGTACGAGAGAGGAGATAAATAAACTCGATCAGATATAATCAGAAATACAGATAAAATATAATGACATTGCAGGGAAAACAATTTGCGAGAAGTTATAACCCTGTTTTCCACCGGGCTGCGACGGTTTAGCGTCCCGTATTACTGCGCCACGGTTTGCTGTAATTCGCAACAAACGTGCAGTGGGGAAAACAACGGGGAGCTATGGTGAACAGGGGGAAAAGATTGTTGATATCGAAGTTTCGTCTCGTTCGTGTGCTTGCTCCGGGATGATGATGGTGCTGGCAGCCCGAAAAGTGATGAGCTTCACCGTTCAGCAAGAACGGCATCGCTTTCATGGAGAGGATTTTCCAATTTTCCGACAGCTGGCATATCCGCCGCAAGATACGACAGAGATTCGCCAGCTTCGGTACGGTGGGGTACGGTCCGGGTGAAAGGTGACGGTGTAGCTTCTTGTTGCTGACTTGACACGATTTCTAGCACGCGCACTGGACGTTCGACGTCGCGGCCCTGATACCGAGGTAGTATCGGTGGGTGACCTACGAGCTTATGATTGCGCTTTGCTGCAATCACTTTCTGCAGCGTCTGATAATTTTTGGAAGAATCTAGCTGGACACGGTTGGAAATACGTCAATAGAGTGTACGTGCAATCACGCAGTACATCGATGTACAAGGATAGTTTGGTGCTCCTTTTTTTTCTCGAGGATCTTTGCTCGACAATAAATCATCTCTAGCTCGCAAGAAACGATAAAAGAATATTAAAAAAAAGAGTTTTGGATGATGTTGGGTGCAAAGAATTATATAAGGACCTTGTAGTTTCCACAACAATTCCCAAGGGTGACAGGAGCAGATATTCATTTCACACCATACATGAGAAAAAGTTTTTTTTAATAACTATATTTTTGTTAATATTATTTACACAAACATTACTTACAATATTTACAATTAGATGTGAAGGTTTCCAAACAACGGGGTTAGATTACATTTAATAAAAATCTATATAATCGTATTCGTATTACGAAAGAACTTTCATTTGGAATTTTCTCAATGTTACATTGGGGTTAGCCTTTCGATTTACGGTTAGCGATAATATCGATTAACTTTCGTGTAGCAAGAATTCTTGAGTATTTTTCATGCTATGGTTGTTTATCCTTTTTATTTTTTTAAAAACTGCTTCGTTCTTAGCATGAAGTCCGCTCTCCTCTGCAGGTTGACATATTCTTGTATACAGAGGACAGATATCGGTAACCCAAAATTGTTGAGAGACTCTTCAAATGCACCAATCGGCATTATTTGGTTCTGGCTAGTTGACAAAGACAGGGAACCTAAACATAACCCCGTAAGAAATAGTCAATTGCTGTGTCATACAGGTAAGCTGGAGGCAATCATGTGGATTGGTATTGATTTCAAGTTGGAGCATTTTTCTTGCTAACTAACGTTGCAAGTTAGTGAGGCCAGAAAAAGGCCTCGTTGTTAAATTCGAGACAATTTTGGGGTGTGTATCCAACTACTCTAAAACTCAATCAGCAAACACACGACGTATTTGATGACCGTTAAGTTATAGGCTCCTGATTCACTGCCGACCATAATCATAAATAGTCGAGAGCGTCTTGTTCGTAACGCGGAATCGACTATCGTGTGCTGTCCACCTAATTGTAACGTACAGTGGCAATGTGCTTGGTAGATCTTGGATGCAGACCAGATTTCTTCAAATTTGTTCACCATATTATGAAGAATCGTTTCGGCAGGCTTCGCCATATTGTTGTAATGTGGCCTGTAAGCAACAAGAACAATTTGTTGGAAATTTTTGCTAGAAAACCACGTTTGTTTGCTTTTACTTCCACATGGTAATGGCGTAAGACACCATGCATCAGTATAATGTAATTTGCCACTAGCAGGTTGAACAATCTGAGTGCAAGCTACCGAAAAAATTAAAAGATGCTTTCAAAAAAGAAATTGCTCATAAGTTCCTAGTTTTTTTTCAATTGTCGCAACGTTCCTTTGCCTCAGGCTATGTCAACGGATTTCATTGGAGCCCCTAGTTTGCGTTGGACCTTCTAGAGGCTGGATCCGTCACTGATGGTGAAGCAGTCGATCGAAGAGTTTCCTAATCGGCATCACCTCTTTCCAATAAAACATTTCTGTTATACCTCTATTTAAAGGCCTTATCTAACTACTGGTTTAGATGAAGTTACATCTTACCAATAAGGGTCAGAAAGATAAAAAAGTGCGAATATTTTGAAGACAACCGCATTCTATTCGCATATTCTTTTTGCATCTATATCATTCCATGCCAATAACGTTCTAGATAATTGACAAAAGCTGTCCGGGAAAGCATGGACATGTTTAGAACTAATTTTTGGAGAAAAATGAATCTTGGACATAATTTTAAAAGTACCTACGCAGGACTAGTTATCCATCTATGGGTTAAAAAGAAGTCAAGCAAAGCCCGTAATACCTCTCGTGGTTGTAGAGCGAATTATTTGTCGATTATTAGTATATACCCTCAACTGGCTTATTGCAGACTTCTAGACATGTTTTAAAGAACTGTATACTGGTTCAACGCAGATATTCGGTATATGGTCGATTTATAGATTAATAAAATAAAGATAAAGATGAGTGCACTGCCTCAAACCATTATCTACTTCCTAAAACTGTTGACTGCGAGGACAAACTAAATTTTTCGATAATGTGTTCATTTGATAATAATAAATATCGACATCGGAAGCAAAAACTATACAAAAACTCAACGTACTTACTCGCCATGACATCTCTTCCCTTAATAACGTGTTCACTCTCCCGTCTTATATCGTCTGGCAGGCAGGCAGGTCCATTTTCCCAGGCTTCTTCTGGATTACGATCTTGATAAGTGCGTACGTGGATCCCTCATACCACACACACACAGCTCCCTTTTCCATTACCTGCCCCGCATCAAATCGTCGGTCGCCCGTACCAACGAAGAGCGTGTTGAAGTCGCGCCATAATTTATGATACCTTGCCGAGCGGCCTTTACGTATCGACACCTTCACCGATATGCCTACTCCTCTCCGGTAGCAACGGACAAGAGGCATGACACATACTCACACACGCTCTTTCCTGCTTTCTCTTTCTTTCTCTCTCTCTCTCCTTCTCTCTCACACAGACACACATACACCAGACAAAACAAAAACTTAGTACCTTAGTGCTCCGTTTGATGACTGTTGCGTTCGCCTCTTGCTGTTAAGTCAATTGGCGATTCTGCTACCCCGAAAGCATATCGCAAAGTAACGTCTTGAGGAAGAAATCCTATGTCAACAACCATGCCCAACCTAACAGCCAAAGTGTATCGAAGATTCTTCCGCCTTCAAAATAAAAAAAAGAAGAAGAAAATCGCACATGCATACACACAGGTACCGATTCCCAAGCAGTGGAGCAAGATTTCGATCTTTTCTCGGCCGCTTTGTGGAGCAGATGCTACACAACGGCTACCGGGTGCAGATCTTTCGATCGGATACCACTCATCGGATGAAAACGGAAAGCCAGAACACACCAAATCCGAACACGAGATGGTTTGAGGTTAGGTGTGCTTAGCTCCCGGTGCTGTGGACCGTGCGACCAGACATTAGCCGGGTAGTAGAGGGGATATCGAGTATGCCGTACCAGTCGAATACTGGACCCGGTCACATTCTTCATAATGTTCAGTGAGGGTTCGACTTCCTTTTGAGACATTGAGGTCCGCGCAGAGAGTCCGGTTGTTGGACGAGAAATCATTCAGCGTGCAGAAGAGCGATAAATTGAGTTCATCTGCATACATTTAAATTGACACATTCTTCATAATGTTCAGTGAGGGTTCGACTTCCTTTTGAGACATTGAGGTCCGCGCAGAGAGTCCGGTTGTTGGACGAGAAATCATTCAGCGTGCAGAAGAGCGATAAATTGACTTCATCTGCATACATTTAAATTGAAATGACAATCAATTTGCCTGAACGGTCGCCTGCGATGATGCAGTTTTCTGTATTTTTTTGTTTGTTTGTTTGGGGTTTTTTGCTCTGCAAATCCTCCGATATTTCTTCGTTTGTTCGTTGCGAAGGGGTGGCGAAAGTGGATTTGTTTTGCTTTGCAAAAAGGCGGTAGGAATATATAATTTCGCTACTGAGGTTTCCCCCTTTTGTTTCTTGAAGTGTCTTGCTCCGACCATACATCATAAGCCGGACTGGTCTGATGTACAGCAATTGAACTTCGCCCTTGCGATGGACAGTGAATAAGACGGAAAATTCCCTGACTCGTGGTGAAAAAGGGCGCGAACCAAACGGCACCGTATTTTGTAGGTGAATGGATATGGAGGTGAGAAGGAATGCAGAATGATACACGATCGTCCGATGACAATTGAAATAAAGCTCAATTTGTCAAACCGTGAAAGATACTACCTTGGACGGTGCATAAATGAATCATGTTATTGTTGAGCCTGGCAAGCATGCCTGCAGCTACTAAAATAACAGAGAGGTAATATTGGAAACAAACAAGACAGTGAGAAATATTATTGATTCGGGAGAATAATTTACAGACGCAATGAAAAAACATCCATTAAAATATTTAAAGTCATTTTTGCATTCAATTTCCAATCCTGACAATTTAGTAAATAAAATCAAGTGCCAAATGATATACTTACTGTAGACCCATCACTATAGGTACAAATGTAGTGCGTTACCAGGAGAGAACGTTGCTAAACATCAACAGGATAGTAGCACAACAGTAGCACACTGGGATAGCAATTTTATTAGTTGAACATCACAAGAAACACGAACCACAAAGATCTTCACAATTTATTTGCTTTTGGAGACATGTTGTCGTTTTATCTTAAATGGAGATGTTTGCCGAGTCTAACTAGAATTGAGGCATTAGTGCTTTTTAACTGTGTTGATGACTCGGACATTTACGGTTGTTTGAAAACGTCAAAGTAAGTTGCATATGGATAGTATAAGAGAGCGGTCAGAAATTCTTCTTCCTTGGTACTACAACCTCGTGATGTCTTGGCCTGCTATTGCTAGCTCTCTATGACTTAGTTTTACCCGTAGCTGGATAGTCAGTCCTGCGTACGGGGAGGCGGAACGCCGGGATTCGAATCCCGGTCCTGCCGTGTGAAGACCGGCGCCGTTATCGTATACACCACCGGGCCGCCCCGCGATCAGAAATTAGTAAAGGGTTATTTGTGATACCATTAAGGTACTCTTTTAGACATGAACTGAATATCAAACCCATTCCGGACCGTCTCTCCTTGACAAATAATGGATGAGAAAATATATATTGTTTGAGCTATTGAATGGTACATACATGTAAAGCTTGATGTAATAAAAGACGTGGTATTGGCAGAAAACGGAAAACGGGAATCAGTATCGTTTTAAAGAGATATAATAATCCCAGTTCCCCCAGGGGCGGCCCGGTGGTGATGCGACAGCGGCGCTGGTCTTCACACGGCAGGACCGGAGTTCAAGTCTCATCTGGACCGTTCCCCCATAGTGAGGATTGACTAACCAACTATGCGATATCAATTAGTCTAGTAAGCCAGAAATGGCAGGCATGACCTTAAGAGGTCGTTAGGACAAGAGAGAAGAAGAAGAATAGTCCCAGTTTAAGTGTTTTAAACTGTCAATTAATTGAAATGTAATCCCAAAAGTATAAAATGTCAATCAATGGGCTGGTGGCTAAGGCCTTCGTATTTCGGGGGCCCCCAAACGGCGGGGCCCTAGGCGGCCGCCTACTCCGCCCACCGTTTGATCCGCCACTAGGCCCCGGCGAGGCCCCTTCAACTCATGGCCCTCTTGGAGTTGGGGATTCATGAATCTTTATAATAGAGATTTAGAGTCATTCATTCAGTTCAAAGATTCAATCAGTTCAAAGATTCATTTAGATTCATGAATCTGAATCAAATTTACCTAACACTATTATATTGCCGCTGTGTTAGAACTACAAACCATTCGGTGTTACGACCTTGCAAATTGATTGTATGCTATTCCTTGCGATAGTATTGAGGATGGCTTGCAAGGCCTCTCCCCCAACCCCCTGTCTCGTCGGAGGGCCTACGCTTCCTAGCTGTTTATAGTCCCATAGGAAGCCAGGACAGAAAGGACAGCTAGCCGCCCCTAACATGGAGAACAGAAGCAAGCTGTCCCCCTCCGCTCAATTTAGCCATATTAACCATCTTCCCAAGGGGTTGGGATTCCCCGTATACCCAAGCTCAGATATTTGGAGAGACATGTTACCGTTCTATACGCCGGGGACGTATTGAGTCGAAGTAGGGTATGGAGAGCCTTTGTTGACCTTCAAGAGGCTTCGGATCCATACCTTACCAGTGCAGTATTGCTACCACACCAGCTTATAGAACAATATCTCATAAAGGTAGACATTTTCCATATTACTTTTGTAATTGCCGTTATTGCTTTTCTGGAGGGAAATATATTTTAATAACTTTGTTTATTGAAAAATCGTCATCAATATGACATCAAAGCGTATGCTTTCGTTGCTCGTTCGGCCGTTTGATGTGAGGGAAGAATCAGAAGCTTTTCAATACTTGCCATGAGTGTGGTATGCTGCCTACAACCACCATCTGTCGAACAGCGGCATGCTTGCTGCCGAGCTCAAGCAACCACAGTTTTCCCCTTTTTCACGACGCAAATCCTCATGAATTTTTGTTAAATAAAATTCAATCCAACTTGTTGCTTCCCTAAACAACTCTTCCCCTTTACACTAATCCTTACCACCCGTCAACAGCACACGTTTCCCGATCCCATCTGCCTTCGTAAAACTGCTGAGCCTAAGTGTTAAAAGAGCGTGCGGGAAAATGTCACCGGTAAAACCCCCAGAAATGATTACTGTTCATTTATCGCTCAATCTAATCACGCATACGCGCGTGTGGTGCTTGAGCCCAACTGCACCATTTTAACAACCAATACCGCAATCGATCGGCCATGTTTGGGACGGAAACAGGTGTCGGGTGGGAAATAGGGTGGTTCGTTGATTCGCGGTTCGCGAAAGCCTCTTTTGCACCAGATGGGTGAAACATCTGTAGCCAACCGTACGACTTGCTGTGCCGTCTGTGGTAAGGGAACACTGTTGACGGATTAAATTTAAATCAAGTGTGCGTGCGTGTTTGCCATGCTCTTTGCCGATGGGACACGGAATCAAATGTCACGTATCAGAGCGAAAAAGAGAGCGAAAGTAAAAAGTTGACAAGCTTATGAAATAATAATGAAGAAAAAAAAAACTTCCATTTACAAACAAACAATTTTCGAATCCAATCAGCATTGATTTCCATTTTCATGATGGAATGTTTTCCTCATCCAATTTGTGTGATTTACGATTTTCATTATAACTCGTTTGATAGATTTTGTCGGTTTTTATCATTACTGTTTTTTTTCCTTGCACGTTGTAGCTACCGTAAATAAAAACGAATATCTTGCGTTTTCGTTTTAACGCAGGTTTTTGTTAGAAGAAAACATATACTATAAACTAAACTTACTACTTACTTAACAGTCACTACAACAATCTAATCGCAATCATTGCTAGATGCAACCTTGATACTATTCATCGTCTAACGCCAATCCGATATCTTGTCTGGCGAACGGATGAACATCTTCTTCTACTTCTTCTTCTTCTTATATCTTGGCCTAATGACCTATTAGGTTATGCCTAACATTTTTGACTTACTAGACTTATTATTACCGCATAGTTGGATAGTCAGTCCTCACTATGGGGGATCGGCCCAGATGAGATTTGAACCCCGGTCCTGCCGTGAGAAGACCGGCGCCGCTGTCGCAACTATCACCAGTCTCATCATCACTGCATATTAGTATGGGCTTACCACTTCTCTGTCCTTGTGGATGACCTAAAAAGATTTTAAAGTCTTGGTTGTCATTCTTAAGAAGTGACCAGCCCCCAGGAATCAAGCACGTATAATTCGCTGCTCGATGATGAGACAACAGTACAGCTCGTAGAGCGTGACAATATAGCAGATCCTCCATTGTCGTTGTAAATATACGGGGACAAATCAGATTACATCAGATTACTATCCACTCGAACGGAACTAAGATATAATCGTCAAAAGTCTCAGAGGCGTATGTGGGTTATAGACAGTCCCTATTTCGTCCCTGCGTGACAGGTATTTAGAGTGGACAATTTTCCATAGGCTGTAGAAAAGTGTAATACAGATTTTCAGTCAGCCCTCTAGAGCGTAACTCAACATCACTAGCTCTATCTTATGTTTGACCCTAGTTAGGTGTTTTGGTCGAATTCTAAGATACAATCATCTGCTTGTAAATCACCGTTGAGCGTTTCTCTACATCTATGTTTTATGAAGACTGCCTTAGCTCGGACCAGGACTTCTCTCTTCTAAGGTCTGTAGGGAATTCTCGCTGTAAAGAATTGGAAAGACAGAGATGTCTATTTTAAGCTAAAGTCAAATCGTTGGACAAAAACGTATCAAAATATTGACATATGACATATCACATGACACACACCAACTCCTCCACTATCATTCCAACTGTTATTTTGACTTTTTTTATAGTGACTGAGAGACTGAGAGCTTTCTTTCTACAAAAAGGATGCTTTATCTTGTCCAGAGCGTTAATTATTCTTTTGCATAATTTCTTTTTAAATAAACGCTTAAACCTACATTCAAATTACCGCCAGCGGTCATCAAACCTGCAACAATAAACTTCATTAAAGCCATAAGCAGTCCAATTAGCGTTCCAATTTGCTTCTACTTATTCGGAAGATTTAAAAACTCCGCCTGCCGGGGATGAGTGCCTGATCGGTAAATGATGATTCACCGGAGCGCAAACAGCACGTAGTCGGCCAGTCTGACCTAAGAGGAAATGCGTTAAAAAATGTATGACACCATCTGCAAACCGAAGTGGTACTCGCTTGTCGTTTATTTTACACCCGAATGCCGTTCCCGGTTGATTCCGTCACGAACAATTATAATTGTCCGCGGTGTGCAGTACTTCCACCGGGTCGGAGTGTTTCCGTTCGGTGTCGGCAAATGTTTGCCAGCTCGGTACGCGCTTATTGCTCCCACAGTCGCTACGTTTCGATGTTTACGGTTTTATTGTTACCCAGGCCACCTGCTGGATGTAATAAAGTCCAACCCGCTCCCACGCCCGATGGGCGATGCTTGTTTGCATTATAAAAGCTTTTTCCATTTACCTTGTTTAAAAACAGCCCCACTTAAATTGCCTCAAAACTGATGACTTTTTTTAGTGGTTTGCTGTTTGCTCAACAAGCGGGCACTAAAATTTCCATTTAAACGTCCCCCGGAATTGCACACTGTCTGTGTCACCCCTGGATGGATGGTGTACCTGGTGTACGTATATTGCAAACGACTGCTGGAAGGATGGTGACATCCTTCGGTGTGAACACGCATTGCAACTCAAACTCAAAAGCGAATGGATGCGCGAGATGTTACACAAACACACACCCATATGTGCGCGATAAAAAACACCCTAATTCCCAACTTGCCAAATGGAGTTGTTTCATCAGTAGCTGTCGAAATTTACGACAACCGCAAAGAATGCGAAAGCCCACCGAAGGCTTAATGTTGATGGGTTGGTCAGGCAGATCATTGAAATGCTGTTGAACCATTTTCCGTAAGCTAAGCGACGAAACAGAGAGAAAAAAAATGCTCCGTAAGCCTTTAATGGCATTTTTCTTTATCACGTGAAACGCAAAAGCTTTAGACGCTGGCAACAAACAACGTGTGTCACGAGCATGGCTGGTACGCGTTCACAAACCAAACTACCAGAACAGGCTGTTCCAGGGTGGGCAATAACCACAAAAAGCAATTGTTCATCAATTACCGGTACCACGGTAAGTGTTTACGTATATTGGTGAACGCGTGAAAAATACAGACATTTTGGGCTAGTGATTCTTTTTTTGTACAGATTCAATAAATGATGCTCAGTTTACAACAACAAGTTAATGGAAGTACTAAAGATTACATTTATGATTATCATTTCACTTGAAAATCATTTAAGGTTGGGCAAGGAGCTAAACATAATTTAAAATAATTTAAAATGGCGCAATGTAGCTCTTCGTTTATAATGACGACGTGTTTATTTTATAAGTAAATAATAAAAATGGATAAATAGTAGTCTTTCAACTAATAAATCGCAGGAAAATCACAAAAACAATCACCTCACAGTCGGAAACAGCACTGAAATTGCACAGAGCTTTGTTTAGTAACTACCAGTGACTATGGCACAACACAAAACTGTCAAACGTCAAAACTGAAACGTCAAACGTCTATCTTACAAATTCGACATCACTTTTTAAGGACAAACAACAAAAAATTTCAT
Organism: Anopheles maculatus; assembly: GCA_002091835.1. Lineage (NCBI taxonomy): Eukaryota > Metazoa > Arthropoda > Insecta > Diptera > Culicidae > Anopheles > Anopheles maculatus. Next base: position 84,209 of record KZ062386.1, read on the forward strand.
GTAATATCATCAGTACATTATAAAGTATTCAGCTATTGTAGCTCGAGTTATGGAGTTCGGCGAAAAATATAATATAATTATTAAAGTAACATGAACATGCACCCTATTCCTATTAACGCAACGCAATAAAATATAACGAATAACGCATAACGAATATAATAAGAATAACGCATAAGAAAAAGATCCCATTATCATAGTTTTACATATTGAAGCGATTATTACAGGAATAATTCCGGATTTTTTCTGTCACTTATGTTTTTTGACAGAGAATTCCGCGTGCCAAGTGTAATAACATGCTAGGAAAAGGGAACGGAATTTTATGTCAAACTAATTTTAGTAGTCAAAATAAAAAGAAATAACTAACAAAACAAACAACATAACAATGATTAAATCTTCACAATTAAGCTACAGAGAAAAAAAAGTATATAAAATGTATTAAATTAGATTTATTGAGTACATAAATTTTACACACAAACGAGTGGAGATCATTTTTCACGTTTCTACAGTTTGATTTAAATTAAAACAAAGTGTAAAATATAACACATAGCTCGTAGATTTTATTTACACACTTCACAGGTCTAAAGGTTAACAAAAAACACCCCTTCAACTATTTCCTAAACCCTTTGTCAGTGGCAAAAGTGACAAACATCTAACGCACCGTACTTCAATGCCTTTGATCAAAGCGTTTTCACTTGCTGTGTCACACCAATCTACACCAGATTGCCGACAAAAGCCAAACTGATGACGATAAAACAAAACGAAACGAGCCAAATCAATGACCTACCCATCCGATGAGACACAAAGCATAACAACAACCTTCCAAACGCGACAGAATGTTAACGATTGCGCTTCGCTCTGCCGACACAATAACAAAAAAAAGGCAAAACTGAAAACCGACACACCACAAGTCATCGCCAGAGAAGATTTGGCATTTAAATTTTAGCTGATTGAAAAACGCAAAACGCCCAACGCAAGCTTTTCCCGAGGGTGTCACTACGGGAAGCTTTTGTGCCCGGCGCAATAAAACCCGAACCCGAACCCGGAAGGTGTGAAATATCGTTATCGCTCGCGTTGCTGTGCGCCCACTCTCGGTACAAGGATTAGGGCTACCCGGTCCACGCGATTTTGAGTGGCACAATGACGTCGCGAACACTCGCAGACACACTAAACGGTGTGCGGTGGTTTTGTGTCGGCCGAAAAAACACTGGTGTGTAGCGTTTGACACGAAGCTTAAAGGTAAGCTTTGGCATGGGATTGGAAACTCGTTCGGGATATTTGAAATTGGAATGGAGTTTAGTGTTGTGGAACGTTTTTCATGCACGGTAGAAGCTGTAAACAGCAGCATCAAAATGCTAGTGGCGTTTTTTTTAAATTTAATTTATTCACATTATTTATCGGACAACAGTCTACATGAATTTCTTAAAATTATCTTAGTTTCTAAAAATACGCAGACGCTCACGAAACGCAGACTTGGAAACATTAAAGTCGAATATTTCTGACACATCATTAAACGCCACACACATAACATCAACATATACAACAACATTTGGAATACAGGTGTGATTCCAGACAAATGGAAATCTAGCTTCATTGTACCTATTCTAAAAGCAGAAAAACCCAACCATAACGTTGACAGTTATCGACCCATATCCTTATTATGCTGTATTAGTAAAGTTCTGGAACGGTTGGTTAACCGACGTTTAGTCCTTGAACTAGAAGAGAGAAAACTTCTAAGTAACCAACAACACGCATACAGATGGGGTCGTGGTACTGAATCATACTTTGCCAGTTTTGAGAATGTTTTGGCAGAGGCCAGAAAAAATAAACATCATACGGATTGTGCAGTGGTTGATCTATCTAAAGCTTTTGATCGTACCTGGCGCCCGGGCATACTTGAGCAACTGAATAAATGGGGTATAGGAGGTCGTATGATCAAGTTCATTCAGAATTTCCTTGCTGACCGTACATTTCAAGTTCAAATAGGAGCTAGTACATCCGATCTAAAAAATCTAGAAAACGGGGTCCCACAAGGAGCAATCCTAGAGAGGTAATATTGGAAACAAACAAGACAGTGAGAAATATTATTGATTCGGGAGAATAATTTACAGACGCAATGAAAAAACATCCATTAAAATATTTAAAGTCATTTTTGCATTCAATTTCCAATCCTGACAATTTAGTAAATCAGAGAGGTAATATTGGAAACAAACAAGACAGTGAGAAATATTATTGATTCGGGAGAATAATTTACAGACGCAATGAAAAAACATCCATTAAAATATTTAAAGTCATTTTTGCATTCAATTTCCAATCCTGACAATTTAGTAAATAAAATCAAGTGCCAAATGATATACTTACTGTAGACCCATCACTATAGGTACAAATGTAGTGCGTTACCAGGAGAGAACGTTGCTAAACATCAACAGGATAGTAGCACAACAGTAGCACACTGGGATAGCAATTTTATTAGTTGAACATCACAAGAAACACGAACCACAAAGATCTTCACAATTTATTTGCTTTTGGAGACATGTTGTCGTTTTATCTTAAATGGAGATGTTTGCCGAGTCTAACTAGAATTGAGGCATTAGTGCTTTTTAACTGTGTTGATGACTCGTACATTTACGGTTGTTTGAAAACATCAAAGTAAGTTTCATAAGGAGTTGAAGGAAGCCCCTTCAACTCATGGCCCTCTTGGATTTGGAACGGAGAGGTCTTTCAGGATTCATGAATCTTTGGGGATTCATGAATCTTTGAGGATTTATGCATCTTTGTGGATTCATGAATCTTTATATTAGAGATTTAGAGTCATTCATTCAGTTTAAAGATTCAATCAGTTCAAAGATTCATTTAGATTCATGAATCTGAATCAGATTTACCTAACACTATTATATTGCCGCTGTGTTAGAACTACAAACCATTCGGTGTTACGACCTTACAAATTGATTGTATGCTATTCGTTGCGATAATATTGAGGGTGGCTTGCAAGAGGGCCTACGCTTCCTAGCTGTTTAAAGTCCCATAGGAAGCCAGGACAGAAAGGACAGCTAGCCGCCCCTAACATGGAGAACAGAAGCAAGCTGTCCTCCTCCGCTCAATTTAGCCATATCACCCATCTTCCCAAGGGGTTGGGTTTCCCCGTATACCCAAGCTCAGATATTTGGAGAGACATGTTACCGTTCTATACGCCGGGGACGTATTGAGTCGAAGTAGGGTATGGAGAGCCTTTGTTGACCTTCAAGAGGCTTCGGATCCATACCTTACCAGTGCAGTATCGCTACCACACCAGCTTATAGAACTAAGACCTTACAAAATGTGTATCTAATAAGTATACTTATAAATGCTACAAATAAATGTATTTTTAATCATCTAGAAGGACCCTGGGCGGCCCTGTGGTGTATCCGATAGCGGCGCCGGTCTTCACACGGCAGGACCGGGGTTCGAATCCCAGCGGACTGACTATCCAGCTACGGGTAAAACTTAGTCACAGAAAGCTAGCAATAGCTGGCAGGCCAAGACCTCACGAGGTTGTAGTACCAAGGAAGAAGAAGAAGAAGAAGAAGGACTCTGTCATATTGCAGCTAATAAATATTTAAATAAACAAAACATATTCTCTAGCTTCAACCCATTGGCATAAATCATAGCCATCGATCGAGTTTGTTGCTGTAGTTGAACCATATTTCAATAGGTGCCACGCAGCAAATGGTGTAGCGACGGAAGATGTTGCAAATTTTTGCGATCATAAACGCAAACATATTCCGACAAATTTGTGAGCCTAAGGAAGCAGGCTTAATTAAAATGTGGGCTAGAACTACTCTACTAGAACTGATCGTTAATATAAACGCGTTAGATTCGTGATTTTACGCTGAATTTCGTACAGCTTAAGTTCATACTTTAGGTGATAAGACTAGGTGTTTGATGGGATTGCATTGGATTAGGTGTTTGATGCTTCGGTTGCCTCTCCTTAATTAGCGTGTTGAACATGCATGATTGTGTTTCATTATTGGTCTCCTGAATCCTGCGAACCTCGAATATCCTTTGGTTCCTGTGACCCACTGTGATGTGTGTGTGCCGTTGATTCAACACCACTTATGGCGTCTTAGATCTCCTCGAATTAATTTGTCAATCGTGCATATATGTCCAGCTTGACTTCAACTTCATCTGTTAGCGTAGTTTTCAACAGTGGTCTCGTGATACTTTCGTAAAAGCAATATGTCCATAATGAAATTTGATTCCTTGCTTTAAACTGAAGTGGAGCACATGCTCGTCGTGCTGAATGTACTATTTAAACTCTAAACAAATTATAAACAACAATATTCCAGTCATTCTTGTGTGGAATATCGTTCCAATAAGTTGCAACAATATTGCAACATCTGCGATCGAAATTTGGATTCTCTTGAAAAAAAAAACAAAAAACCAGCCGCAAAAATACCAACCATAACCAAAAACCGCCAGCAGCAACAATCACGCGTGTTGGGGAACCGTACGCAGGCGAAAATGGCGAAATGCAAATAAATAAATAACGAGGATGTTAGTCTTGAGCATTTTATTGAGCTACGGCAAAAAGTTGGAGCTTCGGGACAAAGCAAAACTCTACACCGTCTGAAGAGTGTCGTCTCACGTGAAACGTGTCACTTACCACCCAAACCAAAGCATGGGGCCTGGGGTGGGATGGGTGCTAGGGTTATCGGGAGGATGGTAGAAGGTGGGGGATGGGAATCGGTGAAGCGCGAAGTGACGAAGGGCCCGGACCGGAGATCCTTTAGCGAGAGGGCACATTACAATGGCCGATGACCCAAGCTCATCCATCGTTGCAACCTGCAGCCAGATCCCAGCCCAGGCACCCCTGGTCCGGTCCGGAGCATGGTTCGGTCGATGGCTTATTGTTTTCCCCCCGCACGTATTCCCCGCTACGGACTGTGTGTGCGACAGTGCGGACTGCGTGTCGCGGAAAACCCCGAACGACAATGATATATTACCGATGGAATCGGGCACCGCACTGTGTCAGGGTGCGCAAATCGGGCCCGGATGTCTTTGGCGATGCGGGCACTGATGTAGCAAAACGGGCCCCATAACTCCCCGAGAACTTGCCTCTTGGAAGGTGGTAGCTGGTAGGCTGGTGCAAGCAGCGCAGAGAGCGAACACATAAAAGCAAGTAGGCTATCGCATCGGTTATTGGTTTTATTTTGCCTTGTCGTTTTAACATTGTCAGCTTTATTATTTTCCGCCACACTACCGTCACTCTTTCACCGAACGGAGTCCAGTACGTCGAAAGTTTCGCGCGACGTTTGCGCCTTGTGCAGGGTTAGGAGTTACTGTGTGTGTGTGTGTGTTTTTTTGCGTTTGTCTCTCGCTTTTTGTGTTGTTAACGCTGTATTATTTTTGGGTAGTGTATATTCGCTGTGCTCCGGTCGTTTAATGAACCATCCCTGGGTACATGGTCGTGGCACGTTCGGTGATACACGAGGTCGATATCTCGCGTCTGTCGGTAACCCATTGTCCTGGGCACTGTTTCGCATTACGGGGGTGTACGGGTTTTGGTGTGCTGGAAATGGTGCAAAATTGGGAACGAATTCTGTTACAAAACCGGCCGGGCCGGGGTGAGCGCTTCTGGAAAAGTGCAACCACCTTCAATCGAACACTGCCTCTGCCTGACAGCTCGGGTGATTAGTAGACGCGAGGGTGTATGGTTTATTTATTTCGTTACCGTTTCATTACACTGTTGACTGTCCTGATTTGGGATGAGAAATATTTTGGAATTGAAGGGCCCAAGAAGTTATCTAAAGATTTACAGAAAACTGCAAAACAAGGAGATATAAAAACAATATCCAGAATTCCTGCCAAAATTTCTCTTCTTTCTGTAAACATTGCGGTTATAGCACTAGATTCAGCAGAAAACCTAGCAATAGCTGTTATTAATAGCTATTGTTGTTAATAAGCTTTGAACACTTTTTTGGGGGTTCTGGCGATCGGAAGTGCATCCATAATGGCCACATAACGCTTGAACAAACGATCCTCAACACATTCTTTTGGACGCTGCGGAGTCGTTGTCAAAATAGATTGTTTACAAGTGCCATCAGTGGCTGTTTTGTACCAGTTTGCACGGTGTTGACCGGGATTTTTGTACACAAACGTTCCATATTCTCCAGGATCTTCTTTACCATGAGGACGGATATTATGGTCGTTCTGTTTTAGAAACTAGGTGCATAGCAATGAAGCCCCCTAAGCTCTGAGTTCTTTAAACAGCGTCTTGTCCATTGATATATTTGAGCAAGTCAATCAGATGGCCAGGAACTTGCAACATTTCGATGCTCTCTTTAATTTCCAAAGGAAGAAAATAATTTCAAAGTCGAATTGGCTATAGTCTAGGTCAGACTTGTCAAACATACAGTCCACGGGCTAAATGCGACCCTTAAGTTCGTTTAATTCGGCCCGCCAAAAAAAAAAAGGTTGCGATAATAGATTAGAGGCAACAATCTGGTACTAGAATATCACTGCTTTACGTAAATCTTGGGTGAAGAGCACTTAAACTTCCAAAATTCAGAGACTAGACTAGAGACTATGATCTGCGCCAATACATGATCCAAATGAACCAGGCGCTGAAGCATAAGTTAATAGCTGTAATTAATAGACTTGCGAATAATTGTAGGTAGTAAACTGATTTTCTCAAGAAACTAAGAAAAAATATTTTCAACGACATCAAATACTCTTGGACTATTGTACCGAATGACTTTATTGAAGGTCGGTACGATCAATATTAAAGTTAGGTGTAGATACATGGAATCCGTGTAATGATTATTGGATCAAACGGCTAGAATCTAGTCAGCGGTCCGTTTTCATTGGTGAAATTTTCAAAAACTAGACTATAACACACGCTTTCTGTAACATAAGAAACATTAGAAACAAAAAGACGCAATTGACAGGCTCTGTTTATGGCAAAACTTAAAAAAGGCGAAATAGATGCACATAGGTTACTGTCCAGAACTGATTGAAATCGATCATCGTCGTTCCAATTGCAAAGACATTCAATGATGATCATGTCCAAACGTTTTAACAAATTTTATCATAACTTCAATTTCAACACAATTCCGTTTGAATCTATTCTGTGCGTTAATGTCAGCATGGGGGCTTGTGCATGATGTTCTTCATTTTTGTTTCTTTTAACTTCCTAGAAAATTTAAACCTATATAAATGCTTCAGTGTACAATAGGAATAGTCTTCTTCTTCTTTCTTGGCCTATCATTTTTGGCTTACTAGACTTATTGTTACCGCATAGTTGGATAGTCAGTCCTCACTATGGGGGAACGGCCCAGATGAGACTTGAACCGGTGTCGCTGTCGCATCTACCACCGGGCCGCCCTCTAGTAATACTTATAGTAACTAGTTAGGAAGAGGAATAGTAATACTTACAACTAGTTTTCAAGAATTTAACATTGTTAAGACTAATGAGTTAGAAAATTGATGCGCTACATACATAAAGACTACCCAGTGTGTTTGCTATTTAGGTTTTAGATCATTTGCAAAAATATCCCAAAATATCCCAAAATATCCGTGACTACCAAATTGCGAGGAACTGAGAACAACTCATCACCAAGATAGTGTACTTTGACTTTGTTAGCCATTTCTCATCAGCTCAAACTTAGTCCCCTGTCTATGCCAATTAGCCGCAACCTACTGATGCACTGAAAGTTAACGTAGAATGTTCAGCCATCAACGGAAGATGAGCAGCATCTTTGTGATGATTTATTATGCATGCTTTATGCGCTAGATCCATGGAAATTTTATCCTCTCGGACACTATAAAGCTGAGACAACCAATCAATGTCTCGCATACCGGTTTGTTTACTCAAGTGCAAAGATGGTAAATGGCTTATTGGTGTCTCTTTACATTTAATTGCACGATATAAAGTTCCATGAGGCTGACGAAAGACTCTTTTCGTCGAATATAGATCCGGAGTCGAATTGAGTTGTCTTCACACGGCAGAAATAGGTATCGGAGTCCCGTCCGGAACGCCCCTGCTTACCTAGGACTAACTATTCAGCTACGGGTAAAACCTAAGTCACAGAAAGCTAACAATAGCAATAGCTGGTATAGGATGCGATTATCTGGTTTTATTCAAGTTAAGCAATTGATTGAGGTGATGCACGATTACACACCCGAATATGGTAACTGCGATAAAGTTTTTTTTTTCGAAGGCATCGCGCATGTAGCGAAGTTCCAATCTATGAGCTCTTAGGTAGGAAGGTAGGAACATTGAAAGAATAAATTGTTATTAACCCCAGATAAGAAAACAATGTCAATACTTTTAGAAAAAAAAGTAAAACATAAAAGTATGCTATATACCGCAATATCTGAGCTCCACACATCGACCGTTAGAGTTAATCGGTTGCCGTACTATCGTTCAATTGCTTTGTATGCTGTGAATGTGAATCGATGTTTAGTTCTCAGCCTCATTTACTCGAAATCATTCAAGTAAAACGATATGGTGCAGCGATATAGCAAGGTGTGTTGCAATAAGTCCGCACCAGTATCTAGCATCTAGGTAAAACATCACGTTTTATTATCCTTCCCTAGCATTGATTCGAGCATGATGGAAAGCGTGTTGCTGCAACAAAATATTCCAAGCATCCCGAATTCAGAACAGTAACAACAGCAACAGCGATATCGAGATGGTGTTGTCCGGCGCTCCATTACCACCCAAACCCGCGATGGAATCCTGTAAGCGTCGGGATCAGAAATTAACTGTTACTCTGTTTACAGTGACTGCCCCCAACCCGAACGCCACTGCTTCCCGGTCTAGAATCGGCATTGTGCATTGCGGTACTTTGCCCATCCTTCGCTCCATTTACTGGTTTTCGACGCTTCAACCCATCCCGGCAACACGAATGGGGCGAATGGGGGGACCTCCGAAAGGTAAACTTATGGTAATAACAATATCTGTAATCTTTATTGGTGATAGCCAGAAGCAAAAGGCGAAAATTTATGGACGATTCTTTTACCACCCTGACCAATTTCACCCGTCGGCTGGCCAGACCGTGCCGGGGATGGACGGTAGGGTTTTGAGGGCGTGTGGAGTGGAGATGATTTATGTTGGCACTCATACTCAAGCACACACAAACACGCACCGTTTGGAGGATTTGCGTTTGGTGCACGAACGAAAAATGCTCAAGTCCGGAAGCCGACGGTAAAGGTAGCAGCTTACGGTTGGTTTAACGTTGGCCGCAATAGATCGGTATCCGGGGTTTGAAAATTTCATCGTCCCATAACTCCGCCGGCTTGTCACACTCGTCGTCGGTTCACCGGCGTTGTTTGTTGAGGTGGTGCTCTTGACCGAACGTCATCTTACCGGACAGCACAGAGTGAGTGGTGCTATATCTTATCACAATCGGATGCATACGTCCGCTCCTCTCGTTGGGTGTACCGGCCCAAAGAACATCCTCGCTGTGTATATGATGGCAGATTCGTGTGGTGTACACACGTACGATGAGGCGTTTGTAGTTTTTTTTACAAGAAGAAGCTCAATTAATGCTGCTAGTGTTGAAGAGCGTGTTTCTGTGCTTTATAACAGTGGAGAAAATGGGTTATGGTGTTGGAGAATAGTACCACAAAGTGCTACAATGTGTATTCCCGATGTAACTGACTGAATATCCCATCGTCAGCTAGTTGCTGATGTAGCTCGCTATCTTCCAGGGTCATCTCATCAAGATGATTTCCTCGACAGAAGAAAAATTAACGAAGTCGCACACGGTACCTCGTGCAGTAGAACGCCAGGGTGCAACTACAAGGGTTCCATATGATTGAACAGTGTAAGTTTTGTAAGAAGTCACAGGATGGTAGCGAAATCTGTCTTCGTCAACTTGCCGCATCCTCGTTGGTGGTTAGTAGTCTGATACAATCTGTGGGAAAGTTGTTACTGGTACCGATCAAGCGAGTCCATATGGTGTTACAAGCACAGAATTTTAAAAGTATGCATACCAAGCGTACGTCAGCTGGCAGGGATAGGTTTAAGACATTTATTCTGCAATATCCACACAAAGCATATGTTCTAAAGTGCAGACTTCTTCACCTCTGTTTGCACATATCCTACAACTTATAGTAGATAAGTTGTAAGGACGCTAAGATCCGCGTGAAAATAGCACACGGCAAAATCTAGCTCCTGTCCGTTTCCGCTGCCAGAATCTTGGATGGCGTCACACGCTCCGTTTCCTCGCATCGGTATAGCATAGCGTACAAAACGAACAGCAATAACTTCAACCCAGCCCTCAGTCAGATTGAAATTGAAACGTGCGAAAGACGCGGACTGGTGGTTTGAGGGTTTTGTAAATAAAATAAATAACATTGAAATGAAATCCTGCAGCAGTGGTGACGCGCGTCGGGTCATGGTATCGATATCGCGAAAGCGTTCATATCACGTGCCTGCCGGGTTTGCAGGGAACGGCTTGCTCCGGCGGAAAGATATCGGCGGAACAAAAGGCAGCTGAATCTGAGGTACTGAGAGCAATCCTGGCAGTAACGGTAGGGAATCTTTGCGAATGCTTAATGGCCTGGCTGCCGAAGCGATAACGAATGAATTGTTTCGAAGATTACAACACCTTCCGGCAGGCGTGGCAGGCACCCCCGCTTCTTCGTTCCGCGAGTGGGCAACGTTTCGGATATCTTTCACCATCTCACCGTTTTTTTTTCGTATCCGTTTGCTATTTTTAACACAATTCGGGGTGTAAGTGTATGTGAATGTCGCTGGTGACATTCGCGACCCAGTGACGCCCGGGCCAAGGGATCACTAATCGGATTGTCTTCGGTTTCGCGAACACTTCCCTACATCGCAGCGCGCACAAAAGACCAGATATGGAGCTTGAGAAGTTGTGCGAAAAAGCAGCAGCTGCCAGCAAGTGATAGCGTACAATGAGAGAAAAAAAAACTCCTGAGGACATCAGCGTTACAGCTCTGGCTCTATTTATCTCGCCCAAAGCAGGATCGAATAAGCGATCGGAAGTTTACAGAAAGTATACTTATAGTGAAAACTTTATATTTGTTTAGATAGAAAGTGGAAAAATAAAAACATATTATATAAAAAATGTTCGATGTAGTTCGAATCAATACAACGTTTGATAATGGTTGGGAGATTAGGGCCTCATACACAGGACTCAGGTTCTATTCAGAGAAGAATTTGTAAGAAATTAGAGGTAAGAATTAGTAGTACAAAGTAACATTAATAGTAAGTACACGTTCTCTTCTTTTTGGCTCTACAACCTCGTAAGCTCTTGGCTTGCCATAACTGGTTTTCCTGAACTTACTTATTACCCGTAGCTGGAGCGTACGGGGAGACTGTCCGGACGAGATTCGAAAACTAACGTTAGTATTACCAAAAAAGAAAACAGAGACGTTGAGAAATAGTGATGAGATGCCTTATCATGCCTGCTGACGGTTAAGTAGTCTTAAATGGTTAAGTGGTATCACAATTTCACAAACGAAGACAATGTATATCAGAAGTAGATTTCCTGAGGAAACTTGACATCCATTTCTTAAAGTAAATGAAACGTTTTGGAACGGCTTTAATACTGAATTGATGTCAATATTTCATGGAACTTTTCTTAAGATCTTTTTTATCGAATCATGGCACCACAATGTGTCTCGAAATGTAACTTTAATACCAGAATTTTTGAAATCCTCTATAATATCCTGTATGTGTGAAAGAAAATGAAGATGTACGATCATCTCTCCATCGTGCATCGTATTAGACGCCGTGTATCGCCAGTCACCGGTGTACTTTTTATATCACGAGAATGGCACTGGAAGGCTCAGCCCGTAAGCTCCTTTTAGGCGGTAAACAGTTTTTGTTTTAGAGACTTTGAGTCAATCGACTTCATTCATCTCTTAGGCCGTATAGAGGAGGAGTGGTAGGCCCAAACTGAGATGGAGTGATGGCGTTGGTGCACCAGAACGGCCGAGATATATGATTGGACGTTAGACACGACGACGTTAGAGCGCGTGGATTGTTGGAGCAGACCAAGACTGGGAAGCGGTTGTAGCGCCAAATAATTGCTGTAGCAATTGCAAGTTTTGCTCAAACAGATTTTCATTCCCAGTGAGAGTTTGTATCGGTCATCTTATCTCGGTGTCCTGGAAATCTGTACTGTGAGACCCGGATCTTAGCCAGGATTCATATACCAATAGTTCTTGGTTGGGTTTGGATGTTGAAGTTCTATGTACAGGTGTACACTCTCTTTCTGTCAGTCAAATGCTTCGGACGGGTGCAGCTTCGTCTGTGTCATACAAAACCCTTTACATATGAGCCATTCCCTCGGCAAAAAACAGATATAGCGCACAAGTAGGCCTCGTTTTCGTCCCCTAGCAAACCACTACTGCAACGTTACACGCTCTCTACACACATCGGCAAACCGAACCGTACCGCACCGCGTCGAGCTTTCCATCCAGCTGGGAAGCCCTATCGTCCTTTCGAGCCGTACCACCGAATGCTAATCGAAGCAACCTCAGAACAAATATTAATGCAATGATCAACGCGTATTGCAGGCGTTGTTCAATATTCGCAGATTTGCATTACGCGAAACAAAACATATTTTTATCGTTTCTTACGGACTAAAACTTTTAATATTATTTAATAATCGCATTCAAACATAAAAAACTCATATTTTCTCAAAATTGACAATGCTTTGAATGTCACAAGATATTCTTAATTCGTGTAATCGTACGCTTGAAAGCGTATAGGGAGAACGGCCTGTATGAAACAGCCATAATGACGTGCTGTTGTGCAAGAGCAAGACAACAAATAACAAACTACAAAAGCACCACGGGACGATAGGCCTCCACACAGATCGAGCTTGCATGGGTTGTAGGGCTGTCAAATTTTCATACAAAATCAAAACAAACAGGTGCGGTACGGCTCGGTTTGCCGATGTGTGTGGATGGCGTGTTAAGCATCTTTCCAATGTTTTTAACTACATTGTAATCCTCCCTAGACCATAGAAGCGTGTTAGATCTAAGTCTAGACATAATTCGAATGAATGCACAATCTTCTGAGATGTCATGAACCAAAGCTGAGATGTCATGGGGACTTTCCGAGCTCATTTGTGTCCCACATATTCTGCTTCCGAGATATGTATAGCACCTGACAGACACGCATAAGTTCGTTAGGCAGGATAAGCCTATCGGAAGATGACCGTTTTCAATCTGTCAAACTAGCGTTTTAAACGCACAGTCACCTCAGTTGCTAGAAACAATGGATTGTTCAACTCATTACTTAACCATCCTTAATTATTAACATTATCTGAGGAAGAACGGAATAGGTCCCATTGAATCAAAAGCTAATATCAATGTTGTTCTTCGCCATGTAAATGGAGCTGTTAAACATTGCGGAATATTCTGCGTGTGTGTGTTTAATTACAAGAACAAAAAAGAAGGGAAATGATAATATGATACCATCAATCAAAATACGCACATACCGATAAATCCGGACATTTTCGCGCGCTTGACAACGATGAAGGGTAAAGCTGTTGCCAGCAGTTCGTCGCGCTGGCACTTGTTTGCCTACACGGTCACCAATAATTTGTGGCTTCACCGTCATCAATTAATTTGTTGGATTGGGGCAGTATCGCCCATTCGCTTGAAATTAATTCGCACCGATTGCAGGCGAAACACTGTGGACGTTACTATCCGGCATGGGGTGATTATTTGTTGGGCTTTGGGTTAGTGTATCAACCGTAAAATGTAGCTCCGTTGCATTCTCGTGTACGGTTTGCCCATATGCAGATGGGCCGAAGGTATCGATGTTTTTGTAAAAAAAAAAAAAACGCGTTCACACCAACACCATAAATCTTGTCAACCGTACGCCTGTTGATGGTGATGTCTGAAGGTCCGAGGATCGCATGATCGTCACGATTGCCCGTACCGAGGACAGAGAGATGGCGATGTGGCCATGGTTTGGGAGGACAATTTCAATTGAAATTCTTGGGCGATATCTCCGTAAAACTTGCCTCTACCGCCCCCGAAAATTGCGAAAACAAAACGGGTGGAATGGTGAACACCGGGCAATAAATCTGTGCGTCCCGGGGTTGCGTTGCTCGTGGCTGAAGATTGATTAACGCTCCGTATCTTCCGCAGACGCTGGCCTTTTCCGCAATCTTAGACAATTCGGTGGTGTGACGGAGTTGTACCTGCGTTTTTTTTTTGTGTGGGTTCCTGTGGGCACGCTTCACACGGGGATATGCAGGATGTGGTGCTGACTATATCTTTTAATTAGTTCCAGGTCCGCAGACACCTCAGCCGTGTACTGCCTATATCCTGACGTGGTTTTGTACTCAAGAGACGCACGAGAGTGGACCATTGTTGGGGGAAAGGGTCAAGATAACGTAAGAACAACGAAAACGCACACAAACTGCGGAGGGATGTACAAATAAAACAGCACCAAAAGGTAGGAATTGAATTACGAGTACCAAGCACGAGAGAGAGAGAGCGAGAGAGAGAGCGGGTTTTCCAGCGTCACAATCAGTAAGATTTATAGCACATTCATCGAAAATCTTTCTTTGCCCCATTCGCCATTGGTTACCCCGTTCGCACGCTTTAATACTTTTTTGTTTGTTGCGCAAATCTCCACACAACAACAACAGCAAGCACAGCAGTTAACCCAGGCGGTACGAAGTAGAGATGTGTACACTGAGTAAGAGTGAGTGAGTGAGTTAAATACCGCAAGTGAAAGTACGGTTTTTAGTTGTTAGGTTAAGTTAGGTTAGCAGTTACGATAATTTAAGTAGTCATTAAGCAACATTATTAATAAATGAATGACAAATTATGAATAAATAATAATAATAATAAATATTAATAAATAATATTAATAATAAGAATAATTATTATTATTACTCTTTTCTAATACAAAAAGAGTGAGTTAAAACCGAAAAGAGTAATTATAATATGAAAAGAGTGAGTTAGAACTCGGAACAGAGAGTGAGTGAGTGAGTGAGTGAGTGAGTGAGTATAAACCGAAAAGAGTGAGTTATTCTCGATGGCGTCCATGTTAATCGTGTTTCCGTCATCAAGGATCTAGGTGTTTGGTTCGGCTCGGGCCTTACGTTTGCGCACCATATCGATGCTGTAGTAGGTAATTCCTGGAGAACACTTTAAAAGCGCTTTTAAAGCGTGTAGCTCATGATTTCACGGACCCTCTATGTCTGAAGGCCCTGTTTTGTTCGTTGGTCAGGTCATTGCTGGAGTATTGCTCAGTTGATCTGGACTCCTTTCTGCTAAGGTTCACATTTATCGAATCGAGCGAGTGCAGAGGTCTTTCACCAGGTTTGCCACCCGCAAACTGTTGGGTGACTCGGCCTCTGTTCTCCCCTCTTACGAGTCCAGATGCCGATTGCTTGGTCTGCGCACTTTGCAAGACCGTCGTTTCCTTGCTCAATCCTCTTTCATCGCTTCCCTTCTTCTAGACCACCTAGATGCGCCAACACTCCTATCCTCCATCCATTTTTATGTTCCCTCTCGATCCTTGCGCCCTCGCCCTTCTTTGATTGTCCCTATAAGACGCTCAGTAGTTGGTCGCAAAGATCCATTGATTCGTGCTATGGGCAGCTTCAACCGCTCGGCTCAAGATTTTGATTATAACTCGTCCTTAACTTCCTTCCGTGCTCGTTCTTCTTTCTAGTTAGGTTTAGTTGTTAGGTTAAGTTAGGTTAGCAGTTACGATAATTTAAGTAGTCATTAAGCAACATTATTAATAAATGAATGACAAATTATGAATAAATAATAATAATAATAAATATTAATAAATAATATTAATAATAAGAATAATTATTATTATTACTCTTTTCTAATACAAAAAGAGTGAGTTAAAACCGAAAAGAGTAATTATAATATGAAAAGAGTGAGTTAGAACTCGGAACAGAGAGTGAGTGAGTGAGTGAGTGAGTGAGT
>KZ062386.1:100782-159861 GCA_002091835.1 Anopheles maculatus
TTTTTTTATTTATTCATGCTCAAAGGTGATGCAGCGGTTCGCTGCAAGCTGTTGCAGTTACAGGCCGGCAACGGGGGGAGGGTGAATGAGGATTAGGCGAGTGCGAGGCAGAGAGAGAGAGAGAAAGAGCGAGATGTGAGATGGGAATCTGGCAGCAGTACCAAAGCGAGCAAATGCTTTATTTATGTTCGTATTTAAATTTAAATGTGCCAATCGATAAATAAATAAAATCTGTTCACGCGGGCCGCCTCGAAACCGGACAAGCAATGCTCGCTGAACGATTCCGCGATACTTTGGCGTTTTCTGCTCTTGCACCGTACGTCCGCACCTTTATAATCCCGTCCCGTCATGGCAACGCTGCAAAGATGCATCTTGTGAGACGGGTGGCCCAGGGTAAAGGGCGTGGGCGTGCTCATTGCACTATCGGTGCATCATTCTAAGTTGATGGGCAGGAGTTGTGAGGGTGGAAGTCGTTTGGAAGATAGGATCAAAGGATAATGTGTTTGTTGTTTCGGGGCTGTTTGGGGTTGTTGAATTTTGCACCCTTCGCCGAGCGCACGGAAACCGAGCCGACCGCGTCTTTGCACTCGCTGGCCCGCAGTGGAGTAGCTCCAATTGAAATTAAATAATTGCAATCGTTTAAGAGGTGTCGAAGATTAATGGATCACCGCCATCGGGCCGTGAGGGATAGGCGAGAGATAGGCAGCTTTAGAGTTTGTATGCGAAGCTTTAGCTTTAGGTTCTTTCTCGCTCAACAGTTTCGCAACCGATGGGGCAACTGCAAATGGATGCGATCGTATCGCAGACGGGCAAGCAGATTCCCTCACCGATATTTGCGTATCAAGCACTGCTGCCAATGCATGCGAACGGTTCGGAAATTCTGGCGCATGGTTTCCGCTGTGGGAAACCGGTAGAAGAAAGTTGGTGTAGAATGCACCATTATTGTTCATTTCAAAATCTGCTCAAGATAATGTAGGGAAGGTATTAATGTAATGCATTTTTTTATGATAATTGATTCCAAATTGGTAGCTTAGATGACCGTCGCTCGGGAAGTGTACAATTTGTGTCGATTTTCAGTGAAGCGTTCTATTTAATTCTTGTAAATCAATGCAAGATTTACAGTAGTACACGTAAAGACAACGGTGCTCATGCTAATGCTCAGTAATTCTCATGCTCAGAGTCATAACCAATCTTCTACTTTATACATGTTGTACTGTGGCTTAAAACACATAATTACAAATCTAAGATTGAAGAAATCATGGGCATGTCTTGGGTTGGTTTTGGGAAAAGTCTCCAGTGACAGGTAAAATAAAGTCAAGGGAACCATGACATGGTAGGTCAAGAACTCTCAAAAGTGCCAAAGAAGACGGCAAACTGCAGTTTGACTCATCGGGGCATCTAAATCTCAAACGTAGCTCAAAGGGTTTCCGCAGTTTGGGACGTTTTGGGCTCCCAGCAAACATGTCCTAATGTGTATAAATCTTACAATCAGTACTTCAATTCGAATCAGACACGGAAAAGGTTCTTTTACTTCTTCTTTCGTGGCCTTCTTCTAGGGAGCACGTCTAGTAGACAGGGCCTGGCGTTCAATTCGTTTCCAGGAACCTCGGTCCATGGCTGCACTCCTCCACCCCCGGCTGCATCCGATCTCTCTCAGGTGTGACTCCTCTACGCCTCGTGCCGAACGGGTCGCTAACGAGCACCTTCCTGGCAGGGCATGAGTCCGGCATCCTCATCACGTGACCACCAACAGCGTATCCTTCCGGCTTTGACGAACGTCAGGATGTCTGCATCGTCAAACAGCTCAGCTAGCTCGTGGTTCATTCTCCTTCTCCACACGCCCTGCTCGCGCACACCGCCAAAGATAGTCCGTAGCACCCGCCGCTCGAAAATGGCGAGAACATTGGCGTCCTACGCCAGCATAGTCTAGGACTCGTGCCCTTAGAGGACTACCGGCTGTATCAGTGTTCGATATATGGCGCATTTCGTGCGTTGTAGGAGTCTTCTGGATCTCAGGAGTTTGTGGAGCCCATAGTAGGCACGATTCCCTTGAACAATGCACCTTCAGATTTCGCAGCTTACGTTGTTATCCGAGGTTACGATCGTGCCAAGGTAGCAAAACTCCTCTACTACCACGAGATCGTCGCCGTCAACTAATACTCTGCTGCCGAGTCGTGCTCTATCACGGTCAGAGCCTTCGGCAAGCAGGTACTTTGTCTTCGTCGTATTGATCCTCAATCCAATCCTATCGGTCTCGCGTTTCAGTCGGGTGTACGCTTCGCACAAGGAATTGGCTTGGACACAGAAAAGGTTATCTTTGATTTTCATTTTTGAACGCCTTTTCGTGCTTATTGGGTACCGTGTATTCGCTCCCAGCTTCACCCGTCTCAACAAATATTTTGCGAGGAGAAGGTTTCTCGAGTTGCAGTACATCCAATCACACTTACGCGTATATTAATATCTCTGTTGTTACTCGGTACTGAGTTTTCATCCAAAATCTGATCACCTTTGTGTACATAATATCTGTTGACATCAGTATTTGCAAATATGTCCCACCATTATTTTAATTATCATCGCGTTAATCTAGCGTGGATTAACTCCAATTATACGGTGTTTTAGTAAGCGTCTTCTATACAGAAGAATGTCTAGCCAATGATGTATAATATCATCAGCGTATTCCAGGAACTGGATTGTTTTACAGAAAGTGTTCGAAAAACCAGAAGAACTTCTCGAGCACCAGATTGAAGAACAG
The DNA here is from genome assembly GCA_002091835.1 of Anopheles maculatus. Lineage (NCBI taxonomy): Eukaryota > Metazoa > Arthropoda > Insecta > Diptera > Culicidae > Anopheles > Anopheles maculatus. The sequence goes on from KZ062386.1 coordinate 103,535, forward strand.
ACAAACAACTTAAACTTTCTGGTGCAATACCTTGATGCTCCATTTAGGGAAGCATAGTATGCATGGCCAGAATTTCAAAGCAACTCATTACATTGTACAGATTTAGGTTATCTCGGCTGTCATATGCAGCTTTAAATTCATAATAGATTGCAAGAGTGAAACATCTTCAATAGTTGTTGTTTGATCAACAATCACACATTCTCCGTTTCGAAATCCTATATCGTAGCTTCCAACCATATCTTCGGCGAATGGAAAAAAAACTATCTTCTAGTATCAGGGAGAAAATATTGTAGGTGGCTTTGCTTATCCTCCCTTCTTGTAGACGGGATTGATGAGACTAAGACTCCTAGCACCACCACCTCCTCTGGGCCGGCCGTTCCCCCATAGTGAGGACTGACTATCCAACTATGCGGTATCAATAAGTCTAGTAAGCCAAAAATGGCAGGCATGAGTTAAGAGGTCGTTAGGCCAAGAAAGAAGAAGAAGCATTCTGAGTGAACGGTCCGACCAGGGAGGTTTTGAAGGAGGAGGAAGAACAGGCAGGAAATAGGGAGATGATCTTTCTAGTAAACAGTTGTGCAATAGTGTCTCAATTGTCGTCAGAGTGTATAAAACTGAAGTCCTGATCTAGAATTAAATCCTCGAATTTTCGATAGTTAAATTTCCTAAAATTAAGTGAGCAAGGACGCCTAACTCTACCTCTAAGCTGACTAAAAACTAGGTATAAATGGTGTAATTTCCAGCGGTGGAAGATGAGTGTCTATTTTAACAAGGGGTAGTGGAGAATTTAAAGTGGGGAGTTCCTGATGCCCTGCAGTTCTTGACGGCACTGCAGGCTGGTAGTTAACCAGAACCCTCAGAACAGAGAAATGTTTTACTCTACAATATTTTTCCTCATTACCTCAACAGTGTATTTATTATCAAAGTGAAAAGTAATATAGCAACTTATTATGATAATTATTTGCTCGTTGAAATGTTATTTCTTCCACCGCTTCAAATGCATAGTAATGCATTTTGAAATTAGGTGCGAAAGTTACGTAACACAGTTTTGGCCAAACCGTAAAAGAATCGCTCACCAAAGTGCAGCAAACGATCAAGGATGCAAACAATGCTTAATTTCGTTACGGTTGATTTATGCAAACCTGCCGAGCAAGTGTGAAAATTTGTTCTTTTGCCGAGAGAAGTGAAACTTTGACAATTTATTACCGATGCTACACGACGGTCAGTTGCCACTTGCGCCTTTTGGATGGGGATAGGTATAATGCAGGGGAGAGGAGCACGGTGTACTGCTTCTTTTTCGTACGTCACAGCTTGCAGGAAGCCAATTAGAACAAATGGGTGTTGTTAATCACTTTATCAAAGTGGGTTGTCGATCGCCTTATCGGTCTTATTAGGTGTAAGGTTGATGTTTCATTTAAACAAATGTTAGGATTTTTTTACGGCTTTAGATATAAAAAGCTCCAAACTAAAAACCTTTTTCATTTTAGTTGCCATCTCAATCGTGAACTTGAATACAGCTACTACACGTGTTCAGGATCGCTTTCAGGATTGTGAGACCGCAAAACAATCATCACTGCCAGACTTCAAGGATAGCTGGAGAATTAAAATCAAAACCAATCAAACTAATGAACAGAAATGGCAAACGATAGCGATGCGATAAAACAACCAAAACGTTTGTATCAACAAGGTTTATCCTTAACTGGATTACGTTTGAGAATATTCTTGAAATAAATCGATCGAACGAAATGAACAAAACACAAAAATCCCTTTCATACTACGTATAAAAGATTCCTCAAGTTCGTCAAAAGACCAACTATGGAAACGAGGTCAACTACATGGAAAAGGATTGTTTCAGGGAATAGCAAACGTGTCCGCCTATAGAATTACGGCAAAGCTTTGTAAAGGGGCTGTCGGTATCGGTCATCTTCGATAACAGGACTATCCTTTTCGAGTTCAAACGACATTTATCCGTGTTCGATAGACGTTCACCTCGATGCCCGTGCACCGTACGAACGAACCGACCAGTGACCAGTGACAAGAAAGGACAGATTACATTTTCCCCAACCTAGCGGAGAGTTTTTTTCTTCTCCCTTTTCGTATTATATTTTTTTTCTTGTTTTCTCTAGCGCCGTACCTACAACAGCAGTTTTAATCGACGCAGTTTCAGAGAACACAGATATAAGGAACTGTGCAGAAGGATCTGGGTAGACTACGGCGTCCAGTGCACCTGTCAGTTACCGGTCAACCGGGCACGGTTGCACACTATCCATTGTACGTAAATGATTTCGACCATCGTTCACCGACCGCAACAGGAACCGTATCCGGTACTGGAACAAAGAGTAAGAAGCGCCAGAAGCAGCACAACTGGTGACGTTATCGAGCCGAGAATCTAATGAGAGCAAATCTGTAAAACGAAAGTGTAGTGCTTTGTCAAGATGGCAGCGGAGCACTAACATTGCACACTGGGATAGAAAACAGTGTACAGGGCGACGGTTCGATGTTTTGCAAATATTCCTCCCTATTCAAGATGAGATTAGTATACATCCTTATTTGCATTTCTGATCTGTTGCAATGAATTACACCTGTTGAGCAATTTCTGGTATTTTATAGGATATTTTGCAATGATACATTTATAACGCCGCATGTATTTTTATGATGCAAAAAAGATATAAATACTGTTAAGACTAGCTATCATAAATTACCAAATCAAAAGTTTATTAAACTTTGTTAGTTATAGCTTCTATCAGACAGCGTATGGGTTTACAAGCACAGTTTTCCTTCAAAATATTGGTTTAATATTTCAATCTAATGACTTGTGCACATTCCGATTCCACAACATTTCTTCAGACTCCACTCCGATAAGTACTGTTCAAACAAATTACCAGGGACACTACACATATTCTGCAGCAATTTTGCCCATACGCTATCCCAAAGTGTTATTTTCAAAGTTGACCTGAGAAATTTTGAAAGTGTAGAACCGATGTATACACACATCAAAGAAAGAAAAAAAAGTCCCAAAACTGATTGCCACTTCCAGCGCTACGTACACATTGGTAGCGAAGCAAACTTGATAAACGGTCACTGACATGCGAAGATGTATGGCAAGTGCTTTTGCTAGTGGTGCACCTGAACCGGTGGTCGTGCGGTCGTCGGACAGTTGTATCTGGTTGTACTCAATCGTTCGTCCGTTTTTTCTTCTTTCGGTGACTCTTTTTTTTTGACGTTGAGACGCTCTAATTCTAGTGCGACACTAAAAGAACGAAACACAACCACACATGCATTGCGTTCTCCTTTGAATAGATGATAGTATCGCTGTTGCTTGTATGTATGTGTGTGCTACTACTTCTGCTACTGATGTGATCCACCTGCAGGAATGACATTCGCTACAAACATCCACCGGAGGAAAGGATTTTTTACCCGTCTTACATTTGGCACACAACCAGATGACATGCTGCTTTGTAGTAGCAGTTTAGAGACTCGCTAGAGAGAGAGAAAAAAGGAAGTATAAATGAATACCATGTTCTTCTGCTGCCGGCGATGCAACGTTACACACGCACCGTTCCAGTGACCAGCGGGGAACAGAAAGGAACTTTGTTGCCCGACGGATTGATTTTGAAGCAATTTGAAGGCATGTGGTTTTGGCTATAGTTTGGATTCTCGAGAAATCATTGTGCACCGATATTGAAACGCACGCAGGTTAAATGGGGTGAAGAGACAACGATTGATATCAACGTATCGTATGCATCCATCACCTTGTCGGAGCCTGCCTTGTCGGACTGGTGGATCAAAGAGACATACTATTACGTTGCGGTTTCGTTTAACTTCTTCGAAGTCATACAATACAGCGTTGTGTATAGGGTAGACATCCTTTGACGCATATTCCTTCTGCTTGAGGAGAAACAGCAATGCTGGACCGCCACACAGTGGAGTGACATCGATTGCGAAGTTGCGAGGGTTCTATGGGGCTACCTTGGAAGCCTCTTTTCCGTTGATTGTCGGTTTTGGGGTTAGATATGTAAGCTAGGTTTTATTACTGTGCGGATACACTTGTTAATCATGGAGGACGGGACCGTAAATTACTGAGCCTCAAACTGGTTTCTGCTTCACGGACAGCATTACTCTCTGTGTTGTTATTGATCGGCCTAGTTGATGTCAAATAGTACATCGGTTTAATTAAACCGTATGTTCCCTGGCGCTTGAGTTTTCCTATTTGGGAACCCACTGTGTAGAGAGCGTTCCCAGAAAGCGTCGCACCATTTGCTGAAGAGATTCTCGTGACGCCTGACTTGCTATTCGGTCGCTTTAATTATTTATTATTTCATGTCCTGTCCTAACACAGCTCTCGCTTGTCTGTATTGTATCCCACAGTTGTGTGTGTTTTTTTGTCGCACACCCTACCTCACCAATCACGCTTTAAGCCACGATCCACCAGTGCTGGGTCCGGTTTTTGGGACGGCGAAACAGTGGAGCAGTATCGAAAGGTTGCCTTCGTGTCCGCTCGAACATCGCGTAACATCTTCATTTGCCCTAATTTAACTGCCAACGGCAAACAAGTTTAACCGCGCCAGAACACACATACTCGCACAACTTTGGCTTGAACTGCATCGCAAGCCATATAATCAGGTGCAGTTAGATTGGATCTTTGCTCCTATCCCCCGCCTTGCTGCCCAGTGTTTCCGGCGGCCATCGAGCAATTGAGCAAGATACGAGCGCCGGGAGGAAGAAAAAAAAAACACACAAAATAACAAAAAGTATCACCAACATGCAAAACATGGCACGACACGATGTTTGATGCCTTAAACGATATCAAAATATGATCCCGGACTCGCCGGGGTACCGTGTGTCACTTGCGCTCGGTCCGAGGTGCACTCCGTCCGAGGGGTCTCCATCTCCCAAAGTCCAGACGCTTTTATATCTCCCCCGTTTCGGATGTCAGTGTCCGTACAGTCTACCATTTATTGGAGGCCGCTGATGGTGTGGCAGTCACAGACACCGTACTGAAACGGTGCTACCACTACCGAGAAGGTGGTTGGATGGCGGCACCGAACCTCCGCTACAAAATAACATCGACTCGAACATCGACCCAGCCCGGCGGGACTGCGTTCTAAAAGGTTAAAAAAAAAATGCTTTACGACTCCAAAAACCCCGGTCGAGGAGAGTCGAGTTTTAAGTGCAGCCGACGACGCTGACCTTGTAGCTAGAATGCCCTAACGAGGACGAGGCTGGGATTCCTTTTTCGCGATTCCATTCAAAGCCCCACTCGGCTACGGCACGGTTGGGAGTCCAGTGTGCTGTAGCTATAAAATTATATCATAATAAAACGAAGCATTTAAAACAAAATAAATATTACTTTCCCTTATTCTTCGCCGGTCCTCGACAACGTGACGGGTGCGTCGCTACGTGCCGTTCGGGCGGTTAAACATAATCTCCAAATGAAATTCGCTGAGCGTCGAAGGTTCCACCGATCTGGGATCCTGCAAACCCCCGTTTCTGGGAGCTGGACGGGCCACCGAGCTTTGTTTAACGGTTTGGAAGGCGCATTAAAACAAAAGCAAACCTTTCGGGGCAAAGCAAATAACAGAACACACAAAAAAATGGATACGAACGATTGGTTGGCCGGCCACACGCAGCACCGTGTACGCCAAGCCGGAGGTTGTAAAGTCGTAAAAAGATACACGTACATCATACACACTCACGCAAACAAACACACACCAAGACGGTGGATGATTATCGGTCCATTGTGCGGTTGCTTGTTTGTTTGGCTGGGGCGGGGGTTGTGCAAGTGCGGTCATTGTGATCTAATTAGTGGCCCATCATACACGACTCCACCATGTTCCATGGTGCGGTAGACGGTAGTGGCGGTGGACGTGATCATAAAATATCACGCTATCGTAAACGCGTCCGGTTCCCGAAAGTTGAAGGAAACTGTAATGAACGTTGCTACAGAGGCACTGATATAGGCACTCCCAAGTGTTGACGTTTCCTGCAAGGTAAGCCTTTCAAGGATAGTTTTATTGTGTGTACAATACGATTATAGCGAGGTAAGCTCATACTCCAAACTGAACAGAACAAACCAATATATAAGAAGTATCTGACTATTTTGATTCTACATTAACTGTTTTGCGGAAGATCGCAATCAGGGTTCTATCAGTACAACAATTGATAATATTTCATACGTAAACACTCACTCCTGTCTATTTGACTTCCAAATGATCCAATTAGTCGATCAAGCATTTTTTATGCGGACTCCTGCAGTTGTTTTTGACATCGCCTACGTAAAACTAGGCCGTAGTAGACTAATCTAGTATTCAGGACTTTTTGGGCGGATGCATTAACGCCATCTTCTTCTTTCTTGGCCTAACGACCTTTTAGGTCATGGCTGCCATTTTTGGTTTACTAGACTTATTCTGTTACCGCATAGTTGGATAGTCAGTCCTCACTATGAGAGGGACGGCTTAGATGAGACTTGAACCCCGGTCTTTTACCACCGGGCCCCGCATTAACGCCATCAGTTGATATAAAAATGGGCCAACCATGTCTACTCTGCCCTTTTTATATCCTTTTCTTTCTTAAAACTTTACGGATTAGGTCGCCCGGTGCTATTCTGCATTATGACATTCTGCACTATACTGATTTCTGAAACAAATGTTATTATTCTCAAATCCATTAGTATTTCAAGTGTTTCAGAGTGTATAAATCTACATGAAGGACGTACAAACGTTAACGACTCCTTTCGATCCAACATCCATCCTTAGACAGTGTCATGCAAGTCGTACCGGTCAAACCTTTTTCTAGTAGATTACACGTGACGGTTTCTGATGTCGAAAGGTTACACGCCACACCTAGAATGTCTACAGGAGTTACAGGACTTACTTACTTATCAGGCGCTAAAACGGCTTCGCGGTCTTGGCCTGCTGCAACAATCCTCGATACCGCTCACGGTCGAGGTGGACGCATCAACACCATCACTCCATCTCAGTTTGGGCCTACCACGCCTCCTCTGTCCATGCGGACGGCCTAAAAGGACTTTACGGGCTGGGTCGTCCGGTGCTATTCTCATGACATGACCAGCCCACCGGAGCCTGGCGAGCCTAATTCGCTGCACGATAGTAAGATCACCGTACAGCTCATAGAGCTCGTCATTGAAAAGAGGCGAATGAGGTCTCTAAGACCCAAAGCCTCTATAAATAAACGAAAAAAAAAGCTCGTCATTGAAGCGGCTCCTCCATTGTCCTTCCACACATACGGGGCCAAAAATCCTTCTGAGCCTCTTCCTCTTGAACGCAGCTAAGAGGGTTTCGTCATTTTTCGGACAAAGTTCATGTCTCAGAGGCGTATGTGAGTACTGGAACTATAAAGCTTCGTCCGTCGCGACAGGTATTTTGAGTGGAGAAGTTTCCTCAGGCTGTAGTATGACCGGTTGGCAGCTAGCACCCTTGCGCGCAACTCAACGTCTATGTTGTTGTCGGTGCTGACTTTTGACCCCAGATAGGTGAAGTTTTGGACGACTTCGAAGGTGCGGTCACCTATCTGTACATCACCCCTGCGTAAGTCGGTGTTTGTTAGCAGGGCCGCTGGTGGTGCCACCATCATTTTGGTTTTTGCCTCGTTGATCTCCAACCCGAGGTTCCGTGCCGCATGCTCAATCCTTTGGTAAGCTTCTGCTACATAGGAGAGCCTCAAACCAATGATGTCTATGTCATCAGCGTATGTCAAGATCTGGAGTGACTTATAGAAGATGGTCCCCGAAGTTTCCACCTCCGAGTCTCGGATAGCCCTCTTTAGCGCCAGATTGAAGAGGAGACAAGCAAGCCCGTCTCCCTGGCGCAGATCCTTGGTGGTAGCAAAGGGCCCTGAGAGTTTTCCATCCACCTTCACCTGGCATGTCATGTTGGTCATTGTCATACGTACAAACCTGGTAAGCTTGGCCGGGATTCCAAATGAGCTCATTGCGTCGTACAGTTTTACCCTGCCTATGTAGGAGTGTAGCTGCTGCTCCGCCATCTTCTCCAAGACTTGCCACATGGTGAATATCTGGTCAGTGGTTGATTTTGATGAAGTATTACACGATACGTTAATTTACTATTTTAATGCTTGCTTGTTTCAAAATTTACCGAAGTCCCTAGCTAGTAAGAAACAAATTAACGGTGGAGGTGGTAATAAATTGGAAACACGGCACCATAAACAATGGAGTATGTGAGAGTGATTGTCTGTTTGTTCAACTTCACACTCGGTTGACTTATCTCGTTGGGCAAAGCGGTATATGATCCAGCGATCTCTTTGTTTTTGCAACGTCAATCTAGGGCTGGGGTGTGATTTGTGCAAATATTGTTGTTGCACGCCCTGCGCCTGTATTGTGTCTTTCTTTTATTTTATCTCTCTCTCGTTCTCTTTTTTTCTGGTAATAATTTGTTTCTCTGCTCATTGTGCGCTGAGGTAAGTTGACCGTTTTGTTACTTCCTGGAGGATGCTGCGTTGAACCCCATCTCTGTCGATTTCTATCGGCGAAGTGTTTTTTTAACGTCCTCCTTCACCACACTCCGAGCAGTACCGCATGAAATTGTACATCTATCAACCGGAGGTCGGACAGTCTGGCTGTGGCTTTACAAGGATCGGGATCGAGTTGATACCCAAGCCAGCCGAACCCTCATTAGGCGTTGCCACCAAACAGGAAAGCTCCAAAATGTTTAAAAAAGCGACGGAGATACAAATAGAGAATGAAAGAAAGAGAAAGAAGGGAGAAGAGGGAGAGAGAGAGAGAGTGAGAGAGAAAATAGAAGGCGATGAACCCCCTGTTTCAGATTGCGAAGGAGCAAAGGAAGCCGCACGTAGAATAAATTGAATCAGATAAGTGACACGAGGTTGAATTAAATTGTCACTCAATAAAAGTACTCACCTTGCCCGGTTTGTTCGTTCGGGTGTGCGTGCAGATTGTCTGGTCGCGCATTCTGCAAACCGCACCCCCTCCCCCCCACTGGATGGCGGCTTGAATTATGTTGCTTATGTCGCGATTACGTACGGAACGCGCCGCTTCGTTTCGCGCACCTTTTTCGGATAGCGCGCGAAACAGGGATTGTGTATGAGTGTATGTTATGGTGTAGCGGGCCGTGTTTGGACCATATTTTATCGGCTACAGTAAGGCTACCGTACGAAACGCTGTTAATCGATGGACTGACACCGAAAGATAGCGGTTTTTATACATTTTTAAGAAATAAAAAAATTCAGACATCTTATGGCAAACGTTTCCTTACTTCCTTTTGCTCCTGTTTTTTTTTTCTATTGTCTGATCAGCAAGAGCATGAGAGTAACATCCCGAAGTAATCTTAATCTCCGTGGCAACTCCGTACTGCAGGACAATACGCAGGTCTATTTGTATGCTTACGTTAGACTGGGTATAACTGGGCTGGATTTTCCGCCCGGCATGGCAACGCTTACGAAATTTCGGCAAACAGTAGCCATCGGGATGCAAACGAAGCACAAACAAGCCAGCAAAACCCCTCGACACCTCGGCTCTCCTCACCACTCGGAACACAGTGCGACAGTGCGATGACTTGGGGAGGTCCCATTTGTTGCGTAGGCGTTTGCGGGTGCTATCCCAAATGCTGGAAACCGCTCCACTCCATCATCCTACTGCGAATGAAACGATGCACAAAATGAAAATATTGTGTCTGTGTTTATCTTATCGTATGGTTGGATGGATTTTTCGGAAGCGGGGAAAATGACGTCCCACCAATAGGGGTTGGGACGGGATCACGTCGCCTGCGGGAGCAAATGTTTCTCCGAAGCTGTCCGGCCCGGGCCGTTTCCTTTCTATTGACTTCCAGAGTGTTTGTTTTTCCTCGCGCGACACGTACACTGCTGGCACTGTCTGGTCGTGTGGCCGGTGATGAGAGTCGTGGCAATCCGGTGAGATTGTACAGTTATTTCAGACCATTTTTACCATTTCGTCAACAAACGTATTTGGGACTCTGGTGCTGTTTTGTGTATATGTTCATGGAGCGGGGTGCTGGTGATGCGAAAGAGGCAAGGCAGGTGATTCTTTGAGTATTTTTTGGAGCTATTTAGAAACTTTGGCTTTATGCTAAGAAAAAAGTTTGCACGGATGTGTTAGGAGTAAATCGTAGGAGCTCTACTGTTGAGTAATCTTTTTTTTGTTATTGTTGTTGTAGCTTTTGAGAAGTTAATTCGACTGTATAATTTGCTAATGATAGTTTTGGTTTTTATTTTATTTGGAAGAAAAAGGATAAAGGAAGAAACTAGTGTTGGGTAAATCTGATTCAGATTCTGAATCTTGGAACTGAATGAATGACTCTGAATCTCTAGTATTAAGATTCATGAATCCCCAAAGATTCATAAATCCCCAAAGATTCATGAATCCTCAAAGGTTCATGAGTCCTCAAAGATTCATGAATCCTCAAAGGTTCATGATCTACGAATTGATAGAACGAGTGGCAAATCAACCTAGGTGCGGAGGGAGCGGTCGCACGGTCCCCCCTCTCCCCCTCGGTCCAAATCCAAGAGGACCTCATAGTTGAAGGGGCCTCGCAAGAAGGCTTTTGCACCCAACTTCCCAACTCACATTTAAACGAAGTCTTGCCCACGGCCTATAACATTGCCGTTCCAACCGTTATCCCTGGGCAATTCCACCTAATTATCCCAGAACATATATTAAATCGAAGAAAACTACGCAATATGTTTAGACGAAAATGGCAAAGGCATCGACGTTGCACAGAGTATAAAAATACTTACTATATGTATAGCCATCGCTCCCAAATTAAAACTCATTAAGACGATTTAAGGAATCGATCTTGGTTCAAACTACTTGAAGATATAAATAGAGCTAATCACGATAAAAATAAACTCTGGAAATTTGTTAGATTTATCAAGAACCAGACGAATACAATTCCTACATTGAAAGTAGATAACCAAGCTATGTATAGTTGTAAATACGGAAAAATGTGAAGCACTGAAACAGCAATTCGGTCAACAATAATTTTTTCTCTTCTAACAATTCTCCGGATGTAAAGTCAGTTGATACTGGTTAAACCTAAATTGATACCAATAAACTTCTACTACTACTACTACGGATGCAAACAATGTAAATATTAGTTTACAAATTTGATACTTTTTTCAGCTAATGGTCCCTTAGCAATGACTACGATCTGAGACAAAGATTATGAACGATAGCATTTTCTGGTTAAGTATGTTTGCTCGATTGTTGTTTAACCATTATCAGCTGATGAAAGTTCCTTTGCCGTGACAATCCTCAAATGTCATCGTTTTGCGATCTGAGCACGCCACAGATTTTTGATACGGAGTCCGATTTCCTGCCTTTGCTGAGCCTTGTGCTGTACCGCACGATTGGGCGTTGTTTATGGCTAATCTCAACACTTGTCAGCATTGCACACATACACAGCAGCACCGCTAGTGTCGCTGCTGTACGTTTCTAGCCAGTACGGGCTAGATTTATGGTATACATTGGTTCGTGGAGGAACGAATGTCGATAAATCCAACACGATTTATTGCTAATCATATGGCAACCACACGAATGTCGCCAAGGATATACCACACACACACATCCATCGGTAAGGATGTTACCGGCAGCAAAATGGTCGTTTCGGAACCGTTTCAAGGTATCGAAGGTCATCGCTTGCTTTTTAACACACCGCTTGGGTACGGGCACCAGCAACACCAGGAGACGGGCGGTGTATCTGTCAAGGCTTTTGGGGGGTGGTGGACAACGATACGGCCGTTGCCAAGCTGCCCGTTAAAACAATGCGCCGTGCCACTGAACGATGCCGAGCGTGTAATAAACTATACGTGAAGCACCTTCAAGTGTCTCGTCGCTCGTCGGGATGTCGGGCAAATTGGAAGATCTTACGAAACAAAAACTTTTCTGTTGCGGATGGACGGCGCAAGAATGAACATGAAATTAAGCACATTGTGGGAGTTTGTCAGCGATGGGGTGGTGGGGTGGGCTATGTGTTGAAGAAAAAAAAAACGAAACAAACCACACAAATATAAAAAAAAGAAACTTGAAGCAGCAAGACAACGATCGATCGCAAAGTCAACATGTGAACGAAGAAATGCAAACGGAGGAAATGGATACTGTTTTTTTTTTTTTAATATTGCAGCGAACAATAAAAGGAGAAAATCTCGAGAACTCGTCGCAAAACAGTCTGCGTTACTTTGGTGAAGGTATCACTTGGGTGGAGAAAGACAACACCATTAAAGAAAATAAAAACAAATACACGTCCCAAACAAAACAAAAAAAAAAAAACGCAAACCACATACGAAAGTTAAAAACGTACCAAACACACACATTGGCGCAGCGTTTTGGGAAAAAGGGAAACGGAGCACGCTGTCACGTGGGGTCGCATTTTATTGTCGCTCTAAAAATGAAATACGATCGATATTTCGAGGGGAGGATAACATTTTGTTGTAATGCGTGGGACTAATGTGTTTGGAGGGTCTGGCTGACTGTGTGTGTGTGTTTGTCTTGTGCTAAAATCCGATGTGGCCATTTCGATTGCACCGAGTAGCGGGTGTGTGGAGGACATAAGAAAGATCATTTGAGATTAAAGATCTTGTTTATTACGAACGAAAATCGTTTGGTTTGGTTTATTGCCCGTGTGATTTCATAGTTTTTTGTGGCATAAAAGTCGTCAAGAGATCGAAACAGGGAGCGAGCGAAACGGAGGAGAAGAACGAATAAGATGGAAAATATGTTACAAAAAATAGGGCAGCTGTTTTCGTAAAAGTTGGGTTTCTTAAAGTACTTACGTACTTTATGCGCAAACCATTTCTGGATTCTGAAGCACAGAGTCCAGTTGTACTTGTAAACTGTCGAATTCATCTTGAAAAGAGTCTAGGCCCGGTGGTAGATACGACAGCGGCGCCGGTCTTCATAAGGCAGGACCGGGGTTCAAGTCTCATCTGGGCCGTTCCCCCATAGTGAAGACTGACTATCCAACTATGCGGTAACAATATGTCTAGTGAGCCAGAAATGGCAGGCATGACCTAAGAGGTCGTTAGGACACGAAAGAAGAAGAATGGTTTGAACATGACTAGTTTATCTAGAATAGTTTGTAATATACCGGAGGCCGTGCATTGCATCTCATCAAACCTTCAAATCACTCTACTCCGTAGCGTACTAACTGACAACTCGGTATCGTGACATAATTTACGAAAGCGACAACTTACTGTCAATGTAGCTCTTCATTGTACATAGACCATCCAACAACTTATAGCTTATAGATCATGAAATCATGACAGCTACCTTACTTACTTATTTATCAGGCGTTACAACCGCTTCGTGGTCTTGGCCTGCTCCAAACTATCCTTGATATAGCTCACGGATTAGTGCCGTCGTCTGTCAATCCAATATCCCGGCCGTTCTGACGGACTCATCAACGCCATCACTTCATCTCACTTTTGGCCTACCACGCCTCCTCTGTCTATGTGGACGGCCTAAAAGGACTTTACGGGATAGGTCGTCCGGTGCCATTCTCATGACTTTAACAGCCCACCGGTGCTTGGCGAGTCTTGCTGCACGAGGTGAGCTACAGCTCGTAGAGCTCGTTATCGTTATTCCTGCCTCACAAATGGGGCCAAAAATCCTTCTGGAGTGTGTGTGTTTTGAGTGGAGCAGTTTCCTCAGGTTTCCTCAGGTTGCATGATCGGTTGGTAGACAGCATTCTTGCGCTCAATGCAATGTCTATGTTGTTGATGGTGCTGACTTTTGACTCCCGATAGGTGACGTTTGGGACATCATCCCTGCGTAAACCCCGCTTGAGTTAGCAAGACTATTGGAGGAGCAACCATCAGATATTTGCCCCATTAATCTCCAACCCGAGGTTCAGTGCTACTTGCTCGATCCTTTGTTAAGCTCCTGCTACGTAGGCGAGCCTCAAACCAATGATATCATCAGCGTGTTCCAGGATCTGGAGTGACTTATAGAAGATAGACCTCGAAGTCTCCTGTTCTGTGTCTTGGATGGTCTGCTCTTACGCCAGAGTTTGATTAAAAGGCAGTCCTAGGTAAGAGACATCAGGCATGCCAATTTTGACTTGTCTTGTGTAGATTATATCGGTAGTTAGATTGGCAGTCCTGTGTATGTGAGAACGGTACGCATGTGACTGTATATCAACTAGACTAAGGATCTCTAAGTGGGCCTAAATAGTAAAAAAGATGAGTTAGTTAAACAGAAGCCGATGAGTTAGTTTCATTGCTCATTGCTTCCACAGTGGTTAAACTCTTGACATTATTTGATGCACATATACATATTAATAAAAAACACATATTTTCGCAATGTCTCTCGGAGCATGTCACTGTGTTTAATAGCGCGATTTAAAAAATCTTTATTATTTATTTTTCAAACATTAAGAACATTAAAATCTTCTGGTGTAAGTAGTAAAACAGAGCTTTCTTGGTAACTTGATGTTATTGTTCTTTAAGCGTCCTGGCTATATTGTCTTGCGAGCCGAATAAAATCAGCTAGTGGACATTGCCAAACAACTACACTACGAAGTCATCTCAATGAAGTACTGAGTGTCGAAGTTATTTACAACACAAATGACTCCCAAAAGAGTGAATCAATTTAAATTAATTGAATATCGCTATTTTATAGTTATTTGGATTAATTTCTAAATCTGATTTTTTCATGGACGCTCTATCAAATCCCAAACACAAGACTGTCTATCCACGTACGGGTATAATTATGTCAAGGAAGCAAGAACTGGAAGACCCAAGACCTTCTGAGCCAAAGAAGAAAATCTCAGTTCAAGAAATTTTTGAAACATTAAGCATTTCCCAGATCGGAAATTAATTTTCTTAAACCATTCACCTGGAAATTGTAGAAGTTGGCATTTGTCAGCAAAACTTCCAATTTTAATTTTGAGTTGGTGACTGCAAGGCTTTTTATGGGAAAAAACACACCTGCATCATTATTGTAGCCTCTTTCGATCAAGCATCAGCTTAGCCGATGGATATAATAACCTCACCGACTAGCGAATTGTATGCGAAACCTTTGCGACAGTCACACCAAATGGGTCCGCGACCCGATTCGCTTTGTTCGCGCGGGTTTGGAACAGACTGAGGGGTGTTGTGAATGTGGGCTTGGGTCTTATTTACAGCGTAATAAATCTCAATCACGCTCGGGTTTCGGAGCGAAAAGGGACCTTTGGTGATTGTTGAGTGTTTTTTTATTTTTAACTTCAGTTTGATGTACTTTATAGCTCTTCCCCGCATCCTCCGTCGTTTCCGTTTGCTGTCGCTCACTGCGAGCGATAGAGAGGAAGCGAGAACGATGCCGTTTTTGTAGTTGTGTGTGGTTGTTCGAGCTCACGTTGCAGCGAATCAATCGGCTAAACTCAAACGTTGCAATGAAGATTTCCGCAAGCATGCAATGTCCTTAAGGTCCGCTCCGCTACAGGTGAAGTCTAAATCTCGGCAAAGATAGCTCCCATTCCTTGAGCGCGCGTGAAAGAATCGTCCGCAAGAGTGGTTCCTTCGGGGCACGGTTCGCTTCGACCGTCGGGAAAGATAAATGCGTCCCCAGATCGGGACTTCCGATTACGGCCGCTCGGACGCTCTTGTTAGCCTTCGCCACTGCACTACTACCACGCACAGAAGGAACGCCTGTTAATTACGCGTGATTGGTGACGACAAAATCGCTCTAATCCAATAATCTTCTGCCCGTTGCTCGTTGTTTTGCGTGGCCACTGCTTCTAATCATGAAATATGGCTTTCGCCGTCGGTCAGCATAAATCAGCTGGTACGGGCGACCGGACACGCTGGAAGCTGGGCAGCCCGGCACATAATTTCCTTTGGCCACGGTCGAGGGCAACGCGCTCGAAATCTCAAGTGATGATTTATCGCTCATTAGTATGCGCATCGCAATGCCAAGACGCGAAATCGGGGACCCCATGTCGGGGTCCTTCTATCTGCCTGTTTTTTTTTTTTTGGTTCGTAAAATCCCGCCCCTCCGAACCCGGGCGTACCCTATAGCTAGATCTGGATCACAGAGGTGTTGCTTTGTTTTCGTTTCACCTGTGTTTCATTCGTTTCCTCAACCACAGCATTCGTCGGCAAACTGTTTCGGCTGAAGGTGGATAGCTGTTACGCATTCTTATTTCTTTGCTTTGTTTGCTTAACAGGATGATAACACGAAAATAAGTGTGGAGAAATGTCTCTTCCCTGGGAGGATGCTTTGGAAATCGGAGCAACAACAATATCGCTGATAGCTGCGTAGGCAAAAAAAGAGGAGAACGACAGAGGGATTCATAAATAACTTTAACGATAACGGGAACGATGAAAATTACAACAAACAGGCAAAAACAAATGGAAAAAACAAACGAACGCGCCAATAACGCAGCGGGACTCTACACGAGTACAGCTATCTCCGAAATTCGAGTCATTGGTACACAGTTGACGGATGATTTATCGGCAAACCAGCTTAGAAGCGACTTCCTTCCCGCGGGCCTATGCCAATGGCCTGCAAGCTTTGCTTGCGTTGAATTTATGAATCATCCTACAGAGAAAACCCGGAAATTGGAGCTTTCTGTAATGCACCGCCGTATACTAGATGAGACCGTCATATACTAGCAATGAGTCCTCGTAGACGGTTGTCATCTTTATCGAGCTAAACGCCTAAACGTTCCAATTCGGTTGCTCCTAAATGATTGCCGGTAATAAAATGCACGTTGTTTGAATCCTTTCATGCAGGGTTGGTTCTTCAGGTGTGCCGGCACTGTTTTGGAACGTAACAGAACCCATCTTACTGCTCGTACGCGGTCAGACCTGTAGGTCGGATGGTTAAAAAAAAAATGATAAATAACGCATCCAACATCGTAGTTGCTTAGCGATCGAGATGACGGACGAATGTGTTTGGTTCCGGCGCACCGAACAAAACCATGGCCTGGTTGGATGTCGTGCCTTCATTAATTAAGCGTCTGGGTAACATTTATCACCGGGCCGCTTCCCTTTTGGCGGATGGTGCGCTTCTGGCTGGATGGATGTTCCGGTGTGTTCTGCAGGCTAATTATTCACACAAAATTGAAATGAATGTCAGGAAATGGGAAGCTTAAGAAGAGATGTTTTCCATTCGGAATGTGTACATTGCGAATTGTTTTACTTGGCAACTGGTTTTTGTTAAGTTTTGATTTAATTAAACGTTCACTAGCAAGATTGTTGGCTGATGATATGTTTTGTTTATTGTTATCACAAACTTAGCTATACAAATTAGACGAAAACTACTAAAAATAATGATGCCCACGGTGCCAGTCGAAAAATAAATAATTTACATTGAATATCCGAGCTATAACAGTCACGGGATCATTATCACTATACGCACGTCTAGCTATGTCTGTTCTAAGTTAATGATAATTTCTAAAGGTCCCAGGAGGTACATTAAAATTCACACGTTCCAGCAGTTCAGGTGCGTCTATCTCACCAGTCAGAAGTTTGGCTAAAAATTTTCGTTCAGCAATATCGCGTCTCTTGGCAAGGGAGACCTAAACCCAACAGTAAACAACGGATATTGTACGATGGACGTGGTGTAACGTTACGGAACGATTCAAGATTCAAGCCTATTCGACCAGCGACTGGAAGAAGGACACCCGACAACCGAACTCGTCTCCAGCACGGAACGAGCAAGCGACTTAAATAAGACTAATAAGCAATGCGGATCAGCGAATTCATTAGATTGCCTTCGAATGAAGCCTACCATTTTGTTAGCTCTATCTATCATGCCGCTGTAGTGCTTTCTAAAATCATGCTTACGGTCTAGGGTGACTCCTAAGTCCTTAACTGTACAGCAACGTTGCAGTTGCGTTTCAAACATTTTGTAACTAAACACTAAAGGACGAACAGAATGATGGAAGGACATACAAACACACTTATCAACAGAAATAAGTAGATCGTTTTTAACGCACCAATCGGAGAAGCAGTTCACAGATCTTTGCAGGTTAAGACTATCACAGTTATTCCGGACAGGTAAAAAACAGTCTCAGATCATCGGCGTAGAGTAGACACTCTACGCATCACGTACAGCCAGAGTGACGTCGTTAAAGAAGAGGGAGAAAAGCAGAGGTCCCAAAGTGCTAGCCTTAGGGACGCCTGAAGAGCTTTCGAATTCGCCGGATGTAAAGTTGTCAATGTTTGCTCGGTGGCAACGTTTTGTGAGGTACGATCTGAACCAATTTACAAGGGAGTCAGAGAATCCGAGTAAGCTTGGCCAGTAGTGGACGGTGATTCACGCGATCGAATGCAGCCTTGAGGTCTGTGTAAATCACATCCATTTGCGTCCCGGATGCAAAAGCAGCATGACACTTTGTTACGAATTCGACGAGGTTAGTTGTAACACTCCGCCGAAGGTAGAAGCCATATTGACGCGTAGAGATGATCGTTCGGCAATGGAGCATTAGTGAGTTTTGCAGGACGATCTCGAGGACCTTCGCTCCAGCTGCCAGTGTAGTAATACTGCGATAGTTTTCAGTTGAGCTTTTATCGCCTCTCTTATACACCGGAAACATCACGGAAGATTTCCAAGCGTTAGGAACTGTGCATTGTGTTAACGACAGTTTGAATATACGTGTAAGAGGCTGTGACAAAACATCGCTGAATTGAATTGAAGGAATTGATTGAAGGAACTTTTAACTTGCTTCATAGCGCGTATTATGGAATCCTTAGTGACAGTTATGCGCATTGCGATGTTAACAGCATCACGAGGAACGTTAACCAAAGTATTGCCATACTAATTGCCAGCAAGAGATCATGCTGGATATCTAAAGGTTTACTACACTTGTTGATACCACGTACTTAGAGAGTCAATCATTACTGCAGGTGAACGGTCCAAATGAGATTCGAACTCCAGTTCAGCCTCATTTAAGACTCCGATTAAGAATTCACGAAACCCATACTCTTTGGCTGTTCATTCATGTTCGGCTCTCGGAGGTCTTGCATATTCTCTCCAAAAATAACTTATTGAATAACGATATCCGAGGTTGGTTCGCATACCGTATATAGACAAAATATGAGCAACAAAACACTGATCCTTTTGTTTCTTGGGCGATTAAAAGCAAGTCTCAAGAATCATAATTTTTGTTTCACTTTTAGCAAAGTCGAAACACGCACATAAAAACCCGAGGAAACCCCAGAAACAACCGGTGGTCATGTAAACGGAACCACTTTCACCATTATAACCCCCCACAATCAATTCAAACAGTGCCGGACGCGAGCAATAAAGATAGCTCCAAATCGGAAAACGTTGACCACATGCGGAAACAGTGACGTGCAAATCGAAACGTTCCAAGTGTGACCGGTGCCTGGCTGGACCAAACGCAAAATGGAACGAAAGAACGCACGCACACAAACGCTTATTCGCACAGCACGAAACCATTACGACCGGTAATTCCCGTGATAATTGAAGCAAACGGTAGGCCAACAATGGCCGGCGGTTGTGTCGGGTGGCACTCGTAAATTCATTTATCGGCTGTACGTGAGTCGAATATGCGTATCGATTGCTGGTGCCGATCGGTGGTGTGCATGAGACGAATATCTCGTTCTGGTTCTCGTGTTGCAACGGGTTGTGCGGTGTTGGTAAGCGTGGTGGCACTACCGAGCAGTTGTGGACATCATGTCTCGTGTTGTGGGTAGTCATTTCTTTCCCGACTGGGTGCTAGCGTTCTCGGGGCGGCAATGGTTCAGGAAACAGAGGCTGTCCAGTGGACAATACCTTAATTTAGTGTAACTCGGTCTGGTTCAATTTGCTCAGGAAATTTCTTAATTTCGAATTGTTTTTAAAGAAAAAAAAACACTTAAAAGCTACAAAAATTGATTCAGATTAGGCATTAACGAATTGTTTGCTCGGGTAAGCTACTGAAAGAGAATGTCATTGTTGTTTTGCTTTAAAATATTACGCTAGTACTCAGGATCGTCTTTATATACAACGCTACAAAGGGGGTCCCTCCGCTAGGTCCTCTACTGGCGACGGACAATAATCCAATAAAGGAATGGAGAATGATCTTAAGTGGTCCGAAAAATATGGACTCATGTTCTGCAAGAATGTTATGTCGCGTTATAGATTTCGCGAAATTATGAGGTTCCTGAGATTCGACGAAAATTGGACCAGATCGGAACGATAGCAAACCGACAAATTTGACCTGATATCAGATGTGTTTTCAAGATTTGTTTCAAACTGCCTGGTCTTCACATTTCTGTCGATGAACAATTGTTTCCATCCAAGACGAGGTACAAAATTACGCAGTTTATGGTATCAAAGCCGGATAAGTATGGGTAAAAGCATTGGATGGCTGTTGACGTAGATTCTTACTATGTTATCAACATATTTCCTTACCTCGGCAAAAATGGTGAACGTCCTGCGGAGGAGAGACTCGGAGATTTTGTAGTCAAAAAGTTAGTTGAGCCGTACTAAACCAAAGGAAGAAACGTCACTTGTGATCATCTTTTCACCTCCTTAGAATAAGCGAAGCTTTTGAAATCCAAAAAAAAAACTAGATATCTAGGCGCGATTTTCTCTTCAAACTAGGCTTAGGACTTACCAAGGAGTACGTTGAAAATAAGAGCGCCAAAAGCTAACTTGCCTGCGTCAAGTCAAAGTTCTCGAAGGCGCTGCCAGGCTCAAATGTCTTGTCACGAGGGCAAAAGTGCTAATGAATGATTCACATGCAATAGACCAGTATGTAAAAAATGTACTAAAAAAGTTTCGTACGTATGCGTTTCATGTGAGCCAGGTTCTGATGAAGCAATGTAATATTTGGTCCTGAAGTCAAGAAACCTAAAGTTGTGTTATAGATGGTTGAAATTATTAATGTAGGTGTTCCTTTTGCTTTCCAAAATGGTCCAAAATGACATTGAATTTTTGTAATGTTTTGAAAGGGAGTCACAGACGCCCGCCTAGACCCAAACAACCTAGATAAAAAAACTTGTTTAAAAATCCTACTTATCACTTGATTGTTTAAACAATTTGTAGCTATAAACCTTAATTTACTGTCGTTTAACTCTCTAAGAACTAATTATAAGCGAATACCACTAAAAGGCCTGTAATTTAACATTAATGTAGAGAAAACTTGCCTTGATATCCTTGGAATGCAGTTGATATGATTTCAATTCGTTTATTTATTAACGATAAAGTTGTTAATAAAGTTTTATTATACCTAGTTATGATGTTAATAATTTAACCACAAGAAACCCTTAAGCAATAATAAACATGTTTAATTATGCATATATAACGAGTGGGACAAAATTGTCCCATATGGCGGTTCTAGTAAGGTTGAAAAGTCCGGCGGTTCTAGTGTTAATGAGAGAGTCTACTAGTTGATTTTTGTAGTAGAGTCTGTGCCAGTAAGAATATCAATAGAGCAGCATTCTAAGACAACCATTCATTGAGTGTTCATTGAAGTCGGAGGTAAGCATCCGGTCTTCATTTTAGCCGAAATTACTCAACTCAAGTCGTAGGTAAGCTTCCGGTCTTGAGAAATCTGAGTCGGAGGCATCCTCCGGTCTTAGATAGTCGAACGGGACCAGAGCCCGGCTCGACAACAACCTGTATAGAAGTCTAGAAAATGTTTTAAGAAACATGCTAACAACAATTTGTGGGTTGGGAAATCTTAGTTCCAAGAGAGCTGTTATAAGTTATTCATCAGAACTGGCAAGAATACAATATCTTCTTAGCTCTAAAGCTTTTCAGAATAAACATAAAACTGCAATAGAAATTATAAGTATCAAAATGTTTAGTTTCATAAATGGATAATAGGATCTATTGATTGTTTTGTCCTGTAGCTGTATTCGAAAATGTAATTGAACTGTATTTAAAATTGCTAGTTACTCTTGTTTTGCAGCTAACACGTTTAAGGCTGTCAAAAGTTAACAAAAAAAAAACTGTCTGTCCAATCGACCGTTGCGATTTTTACACCACAAAACAATGTACAACAGTTCATCTCAGTACCGAGCGATGCCTTCTAATTTCACAACCTAACGATAACCCGGATAAAATTCGGAGACAAACTGTCTAGGGCGGCAAATCATATGTGCTGTGCAGTCCCGCTGTGCCATTGTTACTGAGCCCTGGTTGTGTAGTTGGTTGTGAAGAATCGGAGACAAAACAAGACGCAACCAAACGCGCCCAGGCAACGGATGCACAACAACGCATCACGTATTCATTGAAACGAAGGCCACAGTATGGGAACTCATTCATCGGCACGATATTGAAGGGCTACCTTTTGAGGTGTGCTGGGATTGTCTCCAGTAAAATGGGTCATTTATTGCGTTTTTGGGTGCGTTGCTAGATGTGTAAATGGTACTTCGGTTCAGCGTAAAAACGTAATAGATTTTTTTGCCAGAAGAGAAGGACACTTTATGCCCTTACGATGAACTTCAGTGATTCAATGTGTTTACCTGCAATTCTCCAGATAAGTTGCCATTGTTGTTTAGATTTTTTTTTAAAGTTAAGATAAAGTTGCACCAAATATTTCATTTTTCTTAGCTCCACAAACTATTTGCAACAGCACAACAAACTGTTGTGAAATAGTTGTTGTTAATGGCATGCAAGACGGTAAAATGTCCTCAGAATTTATTCAATGAAAGCTGCTAGCTAATATTCGACAGTTTAGATGCATGCCTAACCAGTTTTGACTAGCGACCAAAATCTGCTCATCATCTCATGTGTGTGTGTGTGTGCACTCGCGCGTGACTTTCCGTGACTTCCCTTGCGCTGCATTTCCGGTCACGCAGTACAGGAAAGATGTGTCAGGATATATAGACCGATGTTGTCTTCGTGCACGTGTCGCAATTGCAGCGTTGCGTCTTAGGTCTTAGGTTCGCGACTGTTCCAGGTATGCCCACCGCGAACTACGTGCTGCCACCTGCCGGGTTTTGTGGTATTAATACGAGAATATCGTTAGGATACGCTGCAACGGCGGTTGCTCCGAGACTGGAAGTTCTAACGGGTCACGGTCAGAGGGTCGTGCTAGATGAGGGGCAGCTTTTCCGCACCATTAGCGATCGTATCGACATTTGTCTGCCGGTGTTGTTCCAGGTCGGGTACGGGGTAAGATTATTTCACGTAGTTAGCTGTGCGCCGTTTCCTCACATTCCGCGCATTGTGAAGCGGATCAAACTGTTTTCTGTAACGAGTGTCTCGACCTGCTGCAGCTGCACCGGTAGGGACCTTTTCTGGTCCGCCACCTTTTTTTTTTTTTGGTCCCCTTTGCTCGCTCGGATGAATACGATCCGATGCTTTGTAGCGTTTCGTTTTAATGTCAGATAAAGAGGAAGGGATTTGCCACTACATAATAGTTTCGGGAATCGAGACACGGCTACAATGCAGTTAAGGCTGTGACAAATGAGTTTTCCTACAAAAAAAAAAAAAAAAAAAAAAAAAAACCAGCTTAGAAGCATGTTGTTTCTCGGCCGCATCCATTTTCTGCTCCGTGAAATGGTCACCATTGTCAGCTATTATGAGAACCTGGGCTTGGGATGGGACGTTTCTTCAATACCGCTTCTCGTTTCATTTTCTTCCGTCTGTTTGACAAATCTGAAAGCCATCCAGGACAAAAGCGTGATGAAGGTAATAATTTCTCGGTTCTACGGCGATCTCACAACGGCCGCTTGCCGTTCGCGCTTGTGTAAATGAATGCTGGCGAAGATTTACGTCCATCCGTAACGATTCTGGTGGAGAGTGAGGATGGTGAAATTCTTCCAAGGGAGCGGCATCGCCGATTACCTAGCAAACAATTGCATCCGGGAGGTGTTGACTATTCGCGCAACATATCATTTTCACGCCTTGAATAACTGAGTATCGTACTGCGCGATTTCGCATCCTGCAATGTACAGGGATCGGCAAGAATCAAATTTCCTTTCCGTCTTGTTTTGTTTTGTGTACGGACCGCTTGTTTTTTTTGAACCTCACACCTCGACTATTTTGTAACTATATTTGAAAGAAAGTAATGAAGAACAACAGAAAAAAACAAACGCTTTTCCCCCTTTTACACAGTATCAATGCATTAGCAGGCGCAGAAAAGAGGGTAGAGAATAATACCGCACAAACTAATAGCTCGCCCAGCACAATGCTTTCCGAATGCGAAATGCCGACAGAACCCTGGTGCGAAGGTCGTCCAGATTGTGATCGACCGAGAAGTGTATCGGCGAGAGGAGCTGTCAAACTTGCACTGGTGGTCGTCGCCGTTGGTGCGCTGGTGCGTACCAAGGGTGCTAATGGGAAGATATTTGTCTCGATCCGTAACCCCTCGGGTTAAGCAGCTTAATGCTGCATCAATCAGCTACGATCAACGGTTGTCAAGGGTAGGCAGATACATCGGACAAACTTTCTCGGATCACAAAAGTTCTGTGCTATGTTCATGCAACGTATTGTTCCGTAAAACTTTCGCAAAAATCCTTGAAAAAGGTGGCGAAACAAGAATTGATCGAATGAAAAAGCATCTAATCTTTAAGGATAAGAGAAATTGTATTCGGTGATTTTTTACCACGACTATTTTTTATTTAGTCTATAAGCTATACATTTCGAATTTGGAAGATAAACTTTGGCGTATGGTTTTCTTTTACAAGTAAAACAAAGTACGTTTAGTAATAGAAGAACGATATAAATGAAGTATCGGTCATTCATGTACAATTTACAGACCAACGCCGTGCCTAACTTTAAGACATTGTGGAGAATATTGTTGACAAGTCTTATCCCGAACGCCACTGCTGATGGGTTTTGGTCCCACAACAAAGAGAATTAAAAGTAGTTTTAGAACAATAATAATCAGAATCAGGTAAAGTTATCTATCCTTAGACAAAAATTGAAGGAGAATCTCAATTCTATAGACACGGCTGGAAAAAGAATAGCCACTTACATGTTTAAGCAAAGTCTTAGAGAGGTTAGTAAAACGAAGACGTGTTCCGGTACTAGAAGAGAAAAACCTTCTAAGTACACAACAGCATGCTTATAGAGGTGGTCGCGGGACAGAATCCTACTTTGCTGCCTGCTGAGAGTATTATCGCTGAAGCCAGAAACAAACAACATCACATCGATTGCGCAGTGGTTGACCTGTCAAAAGCGTTTGATCGGGTCTGGCGTCCAAGCATCCTTGAACAATAAAAAAAAAATGGAACTTTGGTAGATGCCTCACCAACTTCATTAAAAGTTTTCTAACAGATCGAACTTTTCAAGTTCTTATTGGAAACTGTGCGTCTCAAGCTAGAGCTCTAGAAAATGGAGTCCCCCAAGGAGCGATGTTATCCCCAACACACTTCCTTATCAGTATGGAATCCCTGGTCCTATCTATTCCTCCCAACCTATCCCTTCTGAACCTATTAGGCCGTCGTAAAATGCGGTCATCCAGAAACAGTCTTCTCACGATCTTCAACAGTTGCTTTGTTCCAAAACTGTTGCCTAGAATTGAATTCATATCTATGTTAAACAATAACTTCGGCCGTAGACTTATCCCAACATACAATGCCGCCCTAAAAAATTACCGGAGCTTTCATAACGAGCCCAACTAACGCAGTTTTATGCGAAAGTGGGCAGCTACCGCTCGAAATCGTAATAGCATTAAGAATAGTCAACGCAGCAGCAAGATTATATGAAAAAGGTACTGGTAAAAGAACCGCATTTAGAAAAAGCAAACAACATATTTAAAGTACTCTCAGGGCACAATATACCAAAAATATCTAAACTCACCAACATCATAAGCAGACCATGGTACTATGACAAACCAACAATCTTCTAAAGCGGCTTAAAGCTGGAAGCAGTAAACAAGAAATGCTACAACATTTCCGAAGCCTTCCTGCAAACAAGTACAACATCTTCCACAAAATTTACACTGATGGCTCAGTAGAACATCACTCTGCAGGTTGTGGAATAACATCCTGCAATACAAGCGGTAGCATAAAGCTGCCTGATAATACGTCTGTATTCTCAGCAGCAGCTATTGCCATCATAATTGCAGCAGAAGAAGCCACTGTAGCGGACAGACCTAACGTTATCTTTGTTGATAGTGCTAGTGTGCTGAGAGCACTGGAGTAAGGCTCCTGTCATAACCCTCACGTTCAAGCGATCGACACCATCATGAAAGATAGAAGGCTCGTCCTCTGTTGGATACCAGGACACATGGGTATAAACGGGAATGAAAAAGCTGACCGTCTCGCAAACGAGGGTAGCCGTGATTCGGAACAAGGAGATGGCGCTATCTCCAGAGCCGATGCTTTGGTCTGGTGCAAAGCAGTGGTTCAACAAAGCTAGGCAAAATATATGGAGTTCATCACCCTTGGGCAGACAGTGACACCTTGGATTGATCCACCGAACCAACAGGATCAGAGGGTGATCACAAGGCTAAGAATTGGACATCCGCGGTTGATCCTCACACACCGGTTGAGGAAGGAATCACCGTTGATATGACAGTTTTGGGGCCTTGAAGTTACAGTACAACACCTAGTAATGGAATGCCATGGATATTCCAAAGAAAGGATAAAACACCATCTAGGTGAGCACTTGGATGTTGTGCTCCCCAACAACATAGAGGAGTCGAAGAAACTGTTGATTTTTTTTGAAGAGGTGAACTTGTACTCCAAAATTTGATTTTAAGTACAGTGAGATTACCAGCTGATTGATGATATGCTATAATGAAAGAGAGGCCAATCTTCATAAGTAATATATTTAGCGCGTTCTTTAAATTTATGGAGTATTAATGATTACGGTCTGTTACAGATAAACTTAAGAGATAGAATCTTGCCAATGTTTTAGTTAGGTCGCACTCATGGGCACGTATATGGAATAACAATTAGTAGGCGTTCTGTACGCATCGTAGTAGTGTTTTATAGTATCATCTACCTATTAGTATGTCAGTGTGAGCAACACGTACCCGATCGTTACGGTGCGTTACAGAGCCATATAAAGAAAGGTGCGGATACCACACTTACCTAGAACTTTATCAGTTATGATATTATTTTTAAAGTTATCAATAAAAGTTTACATTTGTTAACATTTTTAAGGTTTCATGGAATTGATATGATGTCTACTGACAGAAACCTTTGTTGGAGTTTAATAAGTTTTGCGGACGACTAAAGGGAACTGAGTACTCCTTGTTCCTTGCTTTAGCTTAGTCATTGTGGAGACTTAAAATTAGATAATTATTTGCTTGAGTTATACAGCTATTCCCATGGGGCGGCCCGGTGGTGTATACGATAGCGGCGCCGGTCTTCACACGGCAGGACCGGGGTTCGAATCCCGGCGGACCGCCTCCCCGTACGCAGGACTGACTATCCAGCTACGGGTATAACTAAGTCACAGAGAGCTAGCAGGCCAAGACCTACAGAGGTTGTTAGTGCCTGAGAAGAAGATACAGCTATTCCCATATTGAGCTATTTATTTACTAATGAACAGACTCAAGGAAAAGTCTTGTCTACTTCTATAGTTTTGTTGAAAGTTGAGAACTGCATTTTCGTTCAGGGAAAGCATCTGAAAGAATGATACTGAAGCAGTGTTTGCCGATATCTATTTTCTTATTTCATGAAGTCAGGAGGATCCTCTAGGTGACGCAGTACCAACTTATCACCGTCAGCAACAGTTTGACTCCAAAAATTGTCTCCATTTTACCAGTTTCATTACATTCAACGTGGATAGAGTTATTTAATGTTTTTATCGAGCTATCTGGCTGAAAGCATTCTTGCGTCTGACAAAAATAACCGTGGTACGTCGGGTATGTAAAGTATGCGAAACGAAACGTGTGCGCGGGCAAGAAGGATTCCGTATCCTGCGTACCTGCCGGTGAAATTCCTTGACAGAGACGATTTTGCACAGATGACTGCACAGGACGGGGTCGCGTGATAAGTAAACCCAAGGATGCTGCTAAACCTTGGGCTTTATAGAAAATAATTTTCCCACACACTCGCTACCGCTCCCAACACTTCTCGCAGCGTACCCAATTTCCATCCCCGTGACAGCACGCTAGCAGACAGACACACCCTAATGTTTGCGTTTCAGTGTGGAGCTCGGGTGGTGGTAAGCAGTTCTGTTTGATCTTCGTCTTACCCAGGTGTGCCCGTAGGTAAGGAAGCGTGGTAGAGAATGCCGGTGCACACGAATCAAATCGCACCCCGGGACAAGCTTTTTCCCCCAAGAGCCGTACGTACCTTTTAGCGTAGTCGATTAACGTTTAAAGGTTCGAAAGGCGTTACCGCAGGGCAATGTGTACTGGTGTGTGTGTGTGTGGAATTAATCTAGAATTTGCCGGTTGCTGGGTGGGACGATCAAACTTTATTTGAACGAAGGGGTTTCGGAAGCTCGACAAGTAGTGTACATTCAATTTGCTAACCGTGAACCGTTTGCAGGGTCGCCTGTTTTGATGGTGAACCGATGGTAGAAGTATTCTTTGATTTTGCTTCGCTCGGTTCAGCTGTGCGGCAAACCGGGAGGGAGGTTCCAAATTTCTCGCCAGTGTGAAAATTAGTAACCTCACCGGGAACGTCACTGGGGCGTTCCATTAATCTAACGAACTTATTAGCTTGAGTGCATGTCCTGGCGATTCAACTCATAATCTGGCGCTCGATCAGATTTTCCTTCCCGTTTGCGAGAAACCAAACGGCGTCAACTTCAAAGCCGTAAGCTTCGAGAAGGCGATAGTATGGACGAGACTACCGATATTCGCCGGGCGACTAGTGTCGCTCGCAAAAGCAAAGAACCTGGAACGCTTAAATGTACGCCGGCGTAGGGTAGAAGAGATTTAAATTAAACGCTCCGGGCGGCGACGTAGTTCCAAAGCTAATCAGCTATAGCCATATGGTACGACAGCGTGGCATCGATACATGCGTGCGGAGAAATCGATTAGTGACTGAATGAGCTTTCCTTTTCAAGACAGCTGCCCCCGGGGGTAAGCTACCACAAAACTACCGAAAACGCCTTTGTGGTAGCGTTTACGTTTTGGTTTTCCTCCTTTTCGGTGGCACGGTAGACGGGCAATCGATTCGACGACCGTGACTTTGGGAAAAAATGCGAATCGGAGAGATACAAAAGAAAAAAAGCGGACAGTAAGAACGAGTAGGAGCAAAATGGTTCGTTTCCATCAAGCCGACAGCAGGAAGTGGTTGGAATCACACTCACTCACGCGTACACGCGTTGGCTGGCTTGTCATGCTTTGCTAATCAGAATGTTTTAATTACTTTTTTAGACACCCGAAAGTGGCCAAACAGTTTGGTTAATCGCAAAAAAGAGCTATTTTACCTTCAGCTCAGCTCGGAACGAAATGGAGTGATGCGGGATGAAGAAAGGAGAAGGAAGATTTTAATTTTGGTTGCTCCAACAATGCAGCTGTCAGTGCGGCCGTGTTACTTTGCAAGGTACGTTTGTGTGTGTGTGTGCTTATCTGTTAGACAGGTAGTTTTCAATTATAGAGTTTAGCTACTCGGTTAACAATCTCACTTTAGAAGGTGTGTGCAATATAGCTTTTCGAAGTGTGCGTTATCGGTTACTTGCAGTAAGTAACGTTACTTTAATGATGTTAATTTGTGAACATCCATCTACCGATATTCGTGTTGCGTAATTAACTTAATTCTTGTTCTTGTTTTTCAATGACTCTATTCCTGATACGCGTGACTGAATATCCAGCTCCGGGTAAAACTAAATCGTAGAAAGCTAGAAATAAGCCAATAACCTTCCCAGATAGCTAGAGAAGTTAAAAAATAATGAGGATACTGAAATACAAGATATTTTTTGTCTAAATTTGTATGAATTGAAGCACTGTTTGTAGACAACCATTAGGACATATTTGCAGGGATCACCTCTAAACTAGCGCGGCGTAGACAATCGCTCCGGGGACTCGTAAAAGAGGCTTCCTGTTAGGATCTGTACCCCGCATAAGGGACCTCGCGTAAGGAGCCTCGTTTAAGAGATGTGATGTATCGAAGTTGCAAGGAGCTAAAATATCATAATTCCCCCTAATTCTGAGAAGGACTTGTGTATGACCCTATGATGTGTATGAGCACACCTCCTCCCTTTTCTTCATCGGACCTCCGAAACGGTCCACTTCTCCAGCAATCTTCAGTCTATTGCTTCACCTCTGGTCCCTTGATGATTAAATCCACCGACTGGCCTTTGATGACTGCTGGTCAACTTCGACGCCCTCAGGCGATCATTTAAGAACATTGTGCGGCTGTTGTAAGCTACAGTGTTTCGCATTACAAAACTCTTCTTCATCTTCTACTACTGTGTGAGGTATCCCCCGGTACTACTTGGAAATCCAGCTTCCTGTGCCTTTCCAAGTTACTCCGCTTTCCAAGTTACGCACTACTTTAGGACCGGCAGCTAAAGGCCATATGTCCTACAAAACTCTTACAAAATAATAGTTTAAGTCTGCCCAGCCTTTTCAATACACTAACACCAAATGACAGCAAGGGGGCGGCCCGGTGGTATATACGATAGCGGCGCCGGTCTTCATACGGCAGGACCGGGGTTCGAATCCCGGCGGACCGCCTCCCCGTACGCAGGACTGACTATCCAGCTACGGGTATAACTAAGTCACAGAGAGCTAGCAATTGCTAGCAGGCCAAGACCTACAGAGGTTGTAGTGCCAGAGAAGGAGAAGAAGCATAAGTTTTTGGTTAAAAGGATTTAATTTCATGGCAACCATTTGACAGTGGTTGCATCAAATTCTTCTTACTGATTCATGCACATACGCGTGTTAGGTAAAAGCTTCTGTTCGGTTTCAACTTCAACTGATAGTACCGCAGTACGTGATACTCGAACCGGGTTGCATTTGAGCAACATCAGATATCAACAAAAGCTCTGAGAGTGAGAATGAGCATATATTAACTGTAGTTGCAACAGCTTCCCTAAGGCATTTTTAGGACCTAATCTAATAGACGGAGTTGTTGCTATAGATTGTAAACGAAAAATGTACCGAAACAAACCGACTTTCGAGCATCGTTGTTGTAAAAGGGATATAATTATTCGATAACAACGGCCAGGTGTGGATAGGTGTGTAGAGCCCAGCCCTATACATACAATCATGCGATGGATTCCGGTGCTAAGAAATGCATACATGAGTGTGAAGCATGGGAGCGGTTACAAACCCTTACAATCGAATCGGATGTATCGGATCTTGGCTAGGCTTTTCATTAGCTCGAAAGGACACTGTTTTCCTTTTGCCCGTGGGCATGAAAGAAGGGAGGATTAGATTTGGGCTAGTTTCCGTCGTTTCCGGTGATGTTTGTATTCTTGATTCTGGTAAACATGGTGCAATGAAAGGAGAAATGGTAGATGTTATTTGTTTAGCAGCGGGTATGGTGTGTGAGAGGTTTTGTTAACTTTTAGGCTAGATTTTTTTAAGGTTTTTAGAGACCATGCATACTCAAGAATAAGAGATCTAAGAATAAGAGATGAGATTCTTTTGTTCTGCTTTTTCTGCTTCGTTGGCTATACAACCTCAGTAGGTCTTGGCCTGCTATTTATGGCTTGCTATGACTTGGTTTTACCCAAGATTATAGAATTTTAAACAATACTTTATAGTTTATTTCCTAATAATAATATATAGAGAATGTACCTATATAGGCAACCTTCTATAAATTTGGAGAGAATGTTAGCTTACAAAATTGTATGGCAAAGACCTGAGCGAGTCTTCGCAACAACTAGTTCTATAATTATACCACGTACTGTGTACGACGTGCGAAAGAAACCGCGATTCTTCAGGAGGTTTATACGGTAGTAAAAGCTGAAATGGCAGTTCCTTGATCCCGCTAAATGAATACTATTTTAAATCCGCAGCAATCAAAACTAGATGCACTAATTAAAGCAAACCTTGCTTTAATTAAACTCTCCACAAACCCTGGATGCATGTTTTGAACACTATAAAGTTTTGTTTCGCCATTGCTCCGTAAGACAGATTGGACCGTTTTATGTCTAGAAAATATACACTCACTCGATCGTTCGATGGTACATGATCGCAGTGCGAAACTATTAAGAAACCAAGCGAACGTGCGTAAACAAGTCGCCAGCGCCCATCTCCAGCGCTTGGAATCGGCGGCAATGAACCGTCGTTCGCCTGGATACGGCAGAATCCTAATGGCGTGCCCGCTGATGGGGTTTTCGGTCTTTAACGTAAGCTCAATAAAATGTTAATTACACGTGCTCGCGCGCGCACACATTCCCGTCCGAACGACACCAATTCCGACCATCGTTCGGGGTGGGAAGTAAAAACGGGCAAATTGAACCATAAACTACCCCGAAATCAAAGGCAAACGATGCCGAACTGATGCGCCACCATTACCGGGCGGGAGTGATGATGATTTTAACGAGCCGTGTGCAAGTGATCCAACCGCACCGTGTTGTTTGGTTTGTCGCTGGGGAAGATTTTGCGGTGGTTGTTGTCTGGTGAATGTACTGTGAATGTGGATGGTGCGGGTCAAAGGTGATTCTGGTTGGCGGTATGATTTATAAGCCATGAAATGGACACTCAACTTTTGGTTAATTACTGGCATGATTCTGGACGGGGAGTGACGGTAGAACGCGATCTGAATGCAAGATTTGTAGATTTGTGTTTTTGTTTTTGGACAGAATTATTTAATACCACCGGGTTTAATGGTTCTTCTTTTTTTATGATCTCCTAGCATATAATAACTGCGACGAATAACAAACGAAAAAAAAAACACAAATGAAAATGTGTCAAAATGAGGTTACGGTGCGAATATTCAATGAAATGTTTAAAGAATTGGATTTGTTCAACTTCGAACTCGTTTCGAAGATGTATGACATTAAATAAGACCCTGGTGAGTCTAGTTCGCTGCACGATGGTGTGATTACCGTATAGTACATGTCTTAGAGACGTGTGTGAGTACTGAGACTTCAAATATTCAAATATAAGATTCTGCTATATAGGAGAGCCTAATGCCAAATATGTCTATTACATCAACGCATGTCCAGATCTAAATGGACTCATAGAAAATGATTCTCAAAGTCTCCACTTCCGAGTCTTGATTAGTTCTCTTAAGCGCTAGAGAATACAGGCAAACCTCGTCTCTATGATGCAGTCCCTTGTTGGAAGCATAGGGTCCTGAGAGTTTTCCATCCACCTTCTACTGGCATATGCTGTGATGTGATGATGACCTAAGCCAGATCTTTTGTGTGTTTTTTTTTATGGTTAATGGCTGAAACTCTCCTAGTTTGGACTGGTTATTTATCGAGCACCTTCAGTAAAGTCACTCAGTTTATATGGCATACTTTCTGCAATTTTAGTTGCATGTACTAACCTTTTTTAACCCTTTTTTCTGCTTATTCCTGTAATGACTCCCTTAATATCTTAAGTTTGTGTTTTTAAGTTCCCGACTATTTTAGACAACTTCAAGACTTCTACTCAAGACTCAAGTTGTAAAGATCAAATACGGATAGCGGATTTCGAAGAGTTTTGCGACAACTGCGCAAGGGTTCGATGTAGTATCGGGTGATAAAACTTTGTTTTCACCTTTGCAAACATCCCATAAGTACATATAGTTTGTTGTATACAAAGGTCTGATTATCCAGTTTTGGTAGTGGTTCATCAAGTCTCTAGGAGAATTTGGAGAAAAATTAAAGACGGGGTCTTTACCAAGTTGACCCCTACCAGAATGGTTGGTGAGGGAGGTGGCGGGTGATCTTGAGGGTTGTTGAGGATTATTTCTGAGGACCAGTGGTATCAGTATGTATTGTACTAAATGTTTTGCATTCGTATCCGGAGTGGCATGATGTCTCACATGATGTCATACGAGCTCATTATACGAGACCCCTTCCACGAGGCGAGAATAAGAGTAATCGGCCTAAACAACCTAGACCTAGACCTAGACAATCATCGTTAAATCCTGCCAAACGTTAAATACACCATTGTAATCAAGATTTCTTTACAGCCTAATAAATCTTGGAAACAAGAAGAATATTAACGTTCGTTTAGTACATAGTTTTAGTTCTGTCTTGCAGCTTGCATTACAACTGACGAAGAGTCTCTATCAAAGCTACATAAAATGAAATCCTAAACAGTGATGGAAGCAATAAGGTATGTCTTACAAAGTGTAATTTCCGACGTCTCTCGTACGAACCTTAACCGCACGTTCAATTTCGCACCAAAAGTGAAAACGATGCGTGTGTTTCTATTCCTTCCCTTACCAATGTTCCCCGTTTTTCCCAAACTCACACACAACACAACGGTTAGATGCCATTAGAGGGTTTCCATTTTCTCCCTTCACACGATCGATGAAAGACGCGAGTAATTAACGACAGACCAAGATGATTGGCTTTGCGGTAAGCCGATAATCAACTGCGGCAAGAAAAACATGCTGGCATACACCGAACTATCAAGCGCTTTAGAAATGATGCTGCCATGTGGGGCTAGACAAGTAAAAAGCTTGTCTCGATTCGATTCGACTACGAAGGCGTTTGAAGTTTGCCAGTCTGCCAGTCCTACCTTCAACTGGCGTGCTACACCGTGGTGAGTCATTATCCGGATTAGGCTACTTGATGACGCTGCTCCGGGATGCTGATGGCTTTCTGGGGATTTTGACGAGTGGATGGGATGGTTAATCGATAATGAACCTACGGCCGAGAGGATAGAATCGAGGACAACGTTACAATTGTCCAACGGCACCGACAGGCACGCAAACTCGTGCAATGGCGCCAGCGTGTCTCGGTGGGTGGTGTCGGTGGAGTTGCACGCGTGTGTTATAAAAACGGAGATTTAAAAATTGAATTAATTATTTGTCTCTCTGTGCATACGTTCGGTGTCAATCTGCTGGAAGGTTTTCTTGGAGCAATGCATAATGCATTGCTTAGCTTGAATGACTGATTTATTTTTCAAACAGGAGTTTTTTGAATGTACGCTTTGAAAATTCATAACGCAACATAACATTGACTCGGTTAATGATTGTTTATCATAACACAGTCACAGTAGAGAACTTGCCACTATCGCTCACGATTTGCTTCTTCAAAAAGGGTTGACGTACGGCTGTTTCTACTGCGCGGTTGGGCGATTGAACGGCAAGAAACCAATTTACACCGGTTAATCATTACTTTGCCGTACCGTTGAAATCAAACGCAAGCGGATGGATTGCTGTAAGAAGTCTAACGCACGTGGGTCTTTTCATGTGGGTAGGTTAGGATGATGTTAATCTTGACGCTTACATTCGCTGGCGCCGCAGGATAAACTGCCACTTAGTAGCGTGTGTGGGTTTCGGTGTATCGCTTTTGATTGCAAATAGCGCGCGTGTTGCCCAACCGTACTCGTAGCCGTGTGGTATAGCGGTGCTGATTATTTGCAGAGAGGCGATGAAAGTCATACGTTCTAATCTTGATTTTAAGAAGGGAGAGAGAACTCTCGGATTAAAAAAAAGATATACAAACTGAGAAAGAGACCCCTTCGCTTTTAACACTGTGTGCTTAAACGTTTTTCATAACTGGGAGAAAGTGTTTTTGTTGGGTCCATCCCATCCCCTATCGACTCTGGCGCTTGTTTTAAAAAAACCCTCTTACCGCTTCGTATGACAACGATTACACTATGTTCGTTGAGGTTATTTTTTCCGATTTATCGCGAGGACGCTTTGATTTGACAAATATCTTCACCAACTGTCGTAAGGGCTGACGCACCCACCGGACTGGAACAGTTTCATCACCTCTTGGGTGGTATAAAACACTCGTTTTCGGCCTGCCTTTTGACATATTTATGGTTGACAATTTTGTAACAGCTGCAACATATGACTGCCGGTGCGGGGGTGATGGTTTAGTGCATCGTTTTGTTCTTCATCCAGCAGATTTTTTTTGCTTGATCAATTGATTTACCTCCGGACATGAAAGGGTGTGACAATATTTGTGCGTTATTAAAAATAAAAAGAAGCATTAATTTTAACTGTAGCTATTGGGATGGGATCGGTGTTTTATCCTAGTCGCTTTTTAATATTTTTTTGGTTTATATTTCAAGAATATTTTATATTGCTGCTTTTCTACATCTCAATCATGGGTTGGGAAATCCTTTTCAAACATTTTTCATGTGTGAGCATCATCAAAGTTTAGATTTTAATGTTATTCTACGGTGCAAATTCTTGTTATTATTTTTAAACCTCTTTAAGGTGAATAAGAAGGCTAATAAAGAATACTAAAGTAAGTGTTACATTGAAACCATCCAGTAAAAGTTAATAGTCTAACGGAGAACTTTCTTTTCGTTATTAGTATTATGCGAATAATAGCTTAGTGCCTCAAGAACAACAAAAGTGTTATACACCATCATTAAGAGTGTACGGGGCGGCCTGGTGATAGATGTGACAGCGGCGCCGGTCTTCACACGACAGGACCGAGGTTCAAGTCCGTTCCCCCATAGTGAGGACTGACTATCCAACTATATGCGGTATGACCTAAGGCATGTCCTAAGAGGTCGTTGTACCAAGAAAGAAGAAGAAGAAGAAGAAGAAGACTGTAAGGACTGCCGTATAAGGCCTACACGAAGCAGGCTGAATCAGAAGAGCACTTTACCATTCACTTCGCTAGAAGATTTTATTTTGTTGTCTTAACCATAGTTCTTAGAGGCAATGAGACATACTTGTTCGGTGTTCAGCATTGCTCTGGAAGGTGTCGCGCGAAGCTCAGGTTTCCAGGGCATGATTTTATCTCGATTTTTTCACACATTTATTTCTATTGACTTAGCGGACGTACGTCTGATGCTCCTTGCGAGACGTACATCCGACCGAGGCCCCTTTGATTGGACTGAGAATATGCTTTTTGGAGGCTCTGACCGTGATCTTGCTTGTATCAATTACGTATGTAGCTGAATCCGAAGTAACATTGTTCAGGAAGACCGTGCTTGCTGAGGACTTCACAAACATCTGCGACAGTTTACATGGTGAAGAGCATTTCTCTTTCTCGTATCGTTATCTTTAACCCTCGTTTTCATTAAGAATTTAAAGTTTGATCTTGGTTACTTCACTAGTTTAATTTCGTTAATAAAATGCCGCATTAGTGGCCGGATGTCGCAGCTTCGGCGAGCGCAGTGTCCTCGTCCGATGTAAGTGTGACTTTGTTGCATTGCTGCTTCGCGGTGTTGTTGCTGCCGCGCCTTGTGTCTACTGTAAGCGCTGATACCAATCCACAATTGCGGACTCTGCCCGAGGTTGATGTGTGCCTGGTGTTGTTGATGATTGCTGCTGCCTAGCTCATGAATCTAAACAGGCTGGATGTGCCTTCTGTCAATGAAACATCGCTTCTGTTGCTCTTTTTGCCGCGGCTATTTTGCCTTGGAGTCGCTAGCATCCGGGTTTTGGCGGTTTGTTTGTCGTCTAGTCGTCTTGGTGAGCTCACCATTTCACCCGTGGTTCTAAGGATTTCCATTGTTCCACTGTCAGGGGCCTGGAGAACGCTAGTGATACGCTTGGCCGCCTCTGAAATTGCCCAGTAAATTGTTCGCAATCAGTGTGCATTGATATACCCGGTTGTTCCTCTACGAACTAGTGTCCTAGACTATGCTGATAGAGGATATCATTTTCGGACGCTAAGTAGGTTTGTTTTTAATAGGGAAATGTACTACAAGCTTTCGGAACTGTTCGGCGATATCCTGAAGGTGGTCAAAGTCGAAGGTATACATGGGTTAGGCATATGATGCGGATTCCGGACACATGCCCCTCTAGCAAAGTGTTGATCCCAGTGTTAAGGTCCAGAAGAATTCAACGAACTTATTGGCTGGATCAAGGGGAGTCGAACCTGTAGGAGGTTAGATGGAGCTGCAGGCGGAGAAATGTAGTCTTACAACGAGCTCTTTACAAATGGAGTCGTAATCTGACCATATCTGATAGCCTTACTCAATAAGGCGGATCAAGAAGCAGAAGGTAGATCTTATTTTACCAAAGAGTAATTTTAAACAATTGTTTTTTTTCTATTTAACAGAATTTACTACAGTAATACAGTAATACCAGAATGGAATATGCAAGTGTTAATGGGGAACTCGGATAGATATAGTTGTGAGAGTAATATTTTAAATATAATTTAATTTAATATTAATATGTTACAGGGCGGCCCGGTTGTGATGCGACAGCGGCGCCGGTCTTCACACGGCAGGACCGGGGTTCAAGTCTCATCTGGGCCGTTCCCCCATAGTGAGGATTGACTAACCAACTATGCGGTATCAATTAGTCTAGTAAGCCAGAAATGGCAGGCATGACCTTAAGTGGTCGTTAGGCCAAGAAAGAAGAAGAAGATGTTACATTTCTTATTATACCATTAACAAAATATAACTATAAATTTCCAGAATATTATGGTGTCGTTTAGGTACATGTAACTTCGACCGTCGCTCAAAGCATGATCAATTAATTTAGTACTCTGTAGAATTAAAATTTGATTCCTGTTTCAAATCTCTGTTTCAAAATTCTAAATCATTGCAAAGCATCTACCACGATTAAAATGCATGGAAAATCTACAGTTTAATTTCATCTACGAAACCTTGTCCGCAGACAATCCCTTAGGACCAATAAATCCGTCTGTCTTCACCCAAAGATTTGGAAAATTTATTTAACTTACTGTCTCCCGAACGGATGTCCTTTACGGTTTGTTAATCTGCTACCCAGCGCCTACAGTTACACGAACACTAATAGATATGCTTGAATAATGCACTTTACGAAGGTATACACAAAGCTTAAGAACCCCGTATTGCCAGGAACAGCTCACGGGTGCTCCAGTACGAAACCTCGGGATAAGCTTCGTAATCATGGAAACTGCTGCCCCGCTTGTATCGTTAAACGGAATTGCATTGTTGCAGCCGGGATTGTGCATGCACAGGACGGCAGGATGCTTCGGCTAGAAAATAATTTATTTCTAATCCCAAAGCAATCGAAAAACGAGCCCGCTGCCTCGCATCCTCGTTCGTAGTGCTGCTTGGTCTGCGTGGCAATGCGATGCACCACAGCTACCCAGCCTTTTCAAACGCGATTTTCAATCGGATTTTATTTGCTGTATGATATTACGATTCGCTCTTCCAAAGGCTTCTGATTGGTTGTACGGATCTGATTAGCTTCCAGGGAAAAGTGGCAGCGGTTTTCCACGGTAACCCTTTATTAAAATACATATTGTTGGGTTGGCATGATCAGGATATAAAATAAATATAAGATGTAAGTCGGAACAAGGATAATACAAACTTTATTATTCATATTAATTTGCTTTAGATTTAGTAGTACATTAAGAGAATTTGATTTATATTCCATAAATCATAATAATATTCCATAATACATAATAAAATGAATATGTTACGATATTTGAAACTATTGCTAATGCGAATTTGAAGTTTTACAGCCATGAAATGGTTTAAAGCACTCTTAAGCTATGTTTTTTTTATCAAAGTTTTCTGAGCTTATTCCTAAAGTGCAAACTAATTATGAGCAAAAATATTATTCATCTGGTATATGATACAATAATAGGATCAATATTTTAGGTCGAAGAATTATTGAAGGGTAGAATAACTTGCCACCTAGCATTGAAGACACACAAAAGGCCATCCGTCGGCTCAAGAACAACAAGGCACCAGGTACCGACGGAATAGCAGCCGAGCTGATCAAAAACGGAGGTGCAGCACTCGAACAGGAAATTCATCAAATCATTACTGAGGTATAGGATAGCGAATCGATGCCTTGTGATTGGAATCTCGGCATCGTCTACCCCTTATACAAGAAGGGAGATAGGCTAGAGTGCAGCAACTACAGGGGTATTACGGTGTTGAATACCGCCTACAAGATTCTCTCCCTAGTTATACAAGATAGACTTGTCCCATTCGTTGAAGAGATAGTTGGAAACTATCAAAGAGGATTCCGAAACGGAAAATCAACCACTGACCAGATATTCACCATGCGGCAAATCTTGGAGAAGATGGCGGAACAGCAGCTACACTCCTACCATCTCTTCATTGATTTTAAAGCCGCATATGATAGCATAGCCAGGGTAAAACTATACGACGCAATGCGCTCATTCGGAATCTCGGCCAAGCTTACCAGGTTTGTACGTATGACAATGACCAACATCACATGCCAGGTGAAGGTGGATGGAAAACTCTCAGGGCCCTTTGCTACCACCAAGGGTCTGCGCCAGGGAGACGGGCTTGCTTGACTCCTATTCAATCTGGCGCTAGAGAGGGCCATCCGAGACTCGGAGGTGGAAACTTCGGGGACCATCTTCTATAAGTCACTCTAGATCTTGGCATACGCTGATGACATAGACGTCATTGGTTTGAGGCTCTCCTATGTAGCAGAAGCTTACCAAAGGATCGAGCAAGCGGCACTGAACCTCGGGTTGGAGATCAACGAGGCAAAAACCAAAATGATGGTGACACCACCAGCGGCCCTGCTAACAAACACTGATTTACGCAGGGGTGATGTACAGATAGGTGACCGCACCTTCGAAGTCGTCCAAAACTTCACCTATCTGGGGTCAAAAGTCAGCACCGACAACAACATAGACGTTGAGTTGCGCGCAAGGGTGCTGGCTGCCAACCGGTCATTCAAAATACCTGTCGCGACGGACGAAGCTTTATAGTCCCAGTACTCACATACGCCTCTGAGACATGGACTTTGTCCAAAACTGACGAAACCCTCTTAGCCGCGAGAGGAAGATGTTCAGAAGGATTTTTGGCCCCGTATGTGTGGAAGGACAATGGAGGAGCCGCTACAATGACGAGCTTTCAGGCTGTACGGTGCAGCGAATTGGGCTCGCCAGGTTCCGGTGGGCTGGCCATGTCATGAGAATGGCACCGGACGACCCAGCCCGTAAAGTCATTTTAGGCAGCCCACATGGACAAAAGAGGCGTGGTAGGCCCAAACTGAGATGAAGTGATGGCGTTGATGCGTCCGCCAGAACGGCCGGGATAATGAATTGGCAGACGTCGGCGCTAGACCGTGAGCGGTATCGAGGATTGTTGCAGCAGATCAAGACCGCGAAGCAGTTGTAGTGCCTGATAAGTATAATAACTTCATTTTGCGTTTATTGATGATTTTCTTCGGATAATACTACGCTAAAGATTGTTTTTGATCAGCTTATATGATTTCCATTTATGTGTTTTTTTTAAAGATATGCTTTTCTTTTGTTTATTATATAGTTATAGAATTAAATTTTCTATTTGGTTGATATTTCGACAGATCTTCGGTCGGCCAAAAAGTTGTTGGATTTTTCATGTAACTATTGCTAATCTATTTATGATATTCTCTCTCTCTCTCTCGGGGAAGGGAATAAAAGCACTGTGATTCTGTGCCATGGCAAGATAAAACTGGCAGCTCTCAGTAAACGCTTTCCCGCTTTCTTTTCACATCCGATGCGTTGATAGACACCAAGCCGACAAAGGGCATTTGAATTTAATTACTGACAAACAAAATGAATTTTAATTAGTGTTTTCGAGTGTTGGTTTTTCCTTTTTCGGTGTTTTTGTTTTGTCTATAAACTTTTACGTGCTTTGTTAT
The DNA here is from genome assembly GCA_002091835.1 of Anopheles maculatus. NCBI lineage: Eukaryota > Metazoa > Arthropoda > Insecta > Diptera > Culicidae > Anopheles > Anopheles maculatus. The sequence goes on from KZ062386.1 coordinate 144,983, forward strand.
AAGTATATTTTTTATTTCTTGTTTCTGTTTTTCTTTTCAGTTCTTCCTCAGGAACCAGTGCAAAAGCTTCTTCAAGGATAAAAAGGGCTGTTTGATTTAAGTCTTACTAGTCTCTCTTGCTGTATTCGATTTTACTAAATTTCTACTGACGCAAAATGTTGCCAAGATGGTTAGCAAATTTGCATATACCACAAACGGCGCGTTGAAGTTGTGGAAATGAAGGCAGTTTTTCACTAACTCGTCCAGCATCAATTTTGTTTTTCGATAAGCAATTTTCGGTCAAGTTTTCGTAAAGGTTAGTTCGTTCAATTCTTCCTCCGTTGTTGTTTTGTTCGTTTTCAAGTACGTGTTGTTTGCATAGATCTTTTCAGCATTGTTGCTGGATCCCCTTTTTTTTAGAGATCGTTCTGGGTGCATGCAGTCCAATAAACCGAAAGCTAGACTTAGGCGATCCTTAGCGTGATGGATTGCTGATGGATGTTTAATTAAACTTCAACCCAATGGCCCTACCTACAGCGGGTTCCGACGATGTTATTTATTTTGTATCTTACAAACTTTTCTACTTTCCCACAGGACAGGTTTACTAGTGTTTTTGGTTTGTCTTTTTTCAGCAGCATGTAAAAACTCGTCGAAAGAAGGCGCGTCGACATCGCTAACCTGTAAATTGCAATCTGCATCCAAAAAGCGCGCACGTGATGGTAAGCGTGGGGATCATTTTTCAAAACCGACCTATGAAGGTCCTTAGCCAGTCTAGTCGAGCGTTATAACTGCTATTAGATGGCTGAATACCTTGTCGGTGTATCTGTCCAAATCTGGCCTGAAAAAAGGAAAGCAACTCGGAGATAAAACTGTTATCACGCGAAGGTAGATTATTTAAATTCGTTAACATTAAAACCGGTACAATCTTTTTGTAGGCGTTAAGATTTCATAAGCCTTTGATTGATGTCAGAAAAATATGATGCATTAAGAATTATTTATTAACTTAAAATATTGACCTTCTCCAACATTCCTCGTCTAAGTCTTAGCCTGCTCCAACATTCCTCGATACCGCTCACCGTCCAGCGCCGTCGTCTGTCAATCTAATATCCCGGCCGTTCTGATGGACGCATCAACGCCTTCACTTCAGTTTGGACCTAGGAAGTCTCCTCTGTCTATGTGGACGGCTTCAAATAACTTTACGGACTGAATAGCTAGGTGTCATTGTGCTGACACGTTCAAAAACCACCTATCGGGGCTCAAAAGTCAGCACCGATAGTGAGATAAATCCTGAGATACGCCGCCATGATGCTGACTGTCAATTCTCCACTGAAACTGTTTAGAATATTTATAGTTACAGTACTCTCGTACTTCTCTTATACATGGACTTTGTCCAAAACTGGTAATACTTTTTTAACCGTGTTAGAGAGGAAGATGCTCGGATCTATGTACTATACGGTAAACGCATCATTGTACAGTGAATTCGATTCGATTGGCTCCGGTAGGCTGGCTATAATAAAATACAATTATAGACCAGTTTTAAGCCACTATATCTTTGTCGATTACTTTTCTATCCAATGACCTGCATGGAGTAATGGACAAATAATTTTAACAAGTTTATTAACTCAACTTAAATACACTTTTTACAGCTTCTGCAATTTCTATATTTTTCTTACAAGAAGTTTTATAGACACGGTCCCTTATACGAGATACCTAATACAAGGACCTCCGTATAACGAAACTCCGTATAGGAATTATTCTACGGGTACAGCCTAAGTTACCGATTAAACCTTCTATCCTTCTCGTCAAACATGCTAAGCTGGGCATTCCCTGCAAGATTTTGCATTGACACGCACATCTCTCACGATATAATCAGTACCTCTGGTGCGCCACAAGGAAGCAACATCGGCCCGCTCCTATTTGTTATCTTCATCAACGATGTCGTCCTGGCTTTACCTTCCGGCACCATCCTATTGTGTGCTGACGATGCCAAAATGTTTGCACCCGTCCGTAACTCGTCCGACACCAAGTTACTTCAGGACTGTCTCGCCTTGTTCTGCTCTTGGTGCAATCGCAACGGTTTAGCAATCTGCAATGACACATGCTTCACTGTGTCGTTCGGTCGCAACCTTTGCCAGGGACCTCGGCATACTTTTAGACGCGAATCTGACCTTCAAATTGCACACCGATGACGTCATCACCAGAGGTAACCATTTACTTGGCCTCATCTTTAGAACTACCAAAGAATTCCGTGATCCAGTGTGCATCAAGACCGTCTACTGCAGTATCATTCGCTCGGTCCTGGAATACTCTTGTGTTCTTTGGAATCTCCACAACTGTCACCTGTTCTGCACGAATTGAGTCGATTCAGCGTAAGCGTACTCGCTATACCTTACGCTTGCTTCCTTGACAAGACCGCCGGAATCTTCCGTCGTATCCTGGTCGGTGTCGTCTCCTGCGTCTCGAACCGATTTCTGTTCGAAGGCATAATGCTGAGTGCATTTTCATCGCAGATCTGCTGAACGGAAGTATCGACTCGCCGTCTCTGTTGTCATGCATCGATCTGAATGCACCATCTCTAACACTCAGGACCAGGGACACACTTCGAGTTATTCAGCCCCGTGCCAGCGCATCGCATGTCAGCGGCCTTTAACTCCGTCTCGGATGTATTTGATTTTGGCCCAGCTTCCGGCAGCCTTAGAGATAGGCTCCGTCTTCTCCCATGGCCCCAGTTATTTACGGAGCAGCGAGTGTAGTCGTGGTCGTAGATAACAATCTTTGCTACTCAATTAGGCCTCGGCGGCCCGTTGATATAGCAATATATATAAATATAATCCGTATTTACATCCAGTGACAGATCAACCTTTCTAAGTCTTCTTTCTTGGCCTAACGACCTCTTAGGTCTTGGCTTACTAGACTTATTGTTACATACCGCATAGTTGGATAGTCAGTCCTCACTATGGTCCCTTCTAAGTAGAAAGGATGATAAGAACTCCATCTTCAACAAATTTGTTGACATTAAAAATAAAATTTTCAGATACAGAGTTGGTCAAGATGACCTTAGAGGACGCGCCCTAAAAGTTTATAGAGTGTTAATTCCGCGGATGACCCAGCTCGCCTTCGCAAAAGAAACGCTTCTATCGGTATTTACAGGGCCTCTTGAAAGCATTTACTTAGTTTATATTTTAAACATTTAAAGATTTGGTCGAAGACTCGATGGTGCTCAAAGCTAACCGAACCAAACGAAAGAAACTATTGAAACAAGTTTTGTGCAGTGTTTTCCCACGTCACTTGTCCGTTTTTATTAAAATAAAACAGAGCAAACAGACATATACGCAACAAACAATAGAAGAAATAGCAAAAACACTTTCACCCCAGAGCGCAAGATGACGGAAAAGATGCATCATCCTACGTGAAGATGAATCGGAAACCTCCTTGCTTACCTGGTTTGAGAAAAATAGAATGAACAACAACAAAAAAAGCCCTTAAATAAATAAAATCCAGCGCAACACAACACACAAGACCCTTGCCGACACCGGAGACACGCTGTCTGGGAAGGAAGGTCGAACAGATAATCGGTATTTGGCTGTGCATAACGAACTGGTCCCGGGTAGTTTCCCGGCATCCAATCTTTTACCATTTGGTACGGGTAGTGAATGTCCTTTTTGCTCTTCTTCGTTTATACGTTTGCTTCTGCTTATCCATGGTCCTGTCAAAAGGTGTGAAGGTGTGTTAGAAAAACAAAACGATGTTCGGTGAATCCATTTCTCCTCAAAGAAAGCCGATATACGTGTGCGTGTTTGTGTGCTTTGGTTTGCAAAGCATAAAAACTGTAAGCTCAACGTTGGTGCAGCATGGTTGGTGTCCTGTCGGTTGTCCTGATACCTGTGCGCATCGATTTTGCATCGAAAATAACGGCACGTCCTTTTTTTTAACCACCGTTTCGTTCCTTTTTGGTCCATGCATATTGGATGGTCGCCTTTTACTCTATTCTTTGTACCCGTTGCGGGTAAGTTTTGCCTGCTGGGTAGCAACAATGTTTATTTGTATAATCGAGGAAAACTCCGGGGTAGTGTGCATGATTACGTGTTAAATGAAACGGCGGCATGTGTTTTTTTTCTCCAAGCGTGAGAAATTTGCTTTTTTCATACGAACCGGCGCGGATGATGTTTGTTCCACAGAAAGACGGTTGTGTGTACACAGGAATGGTGTTACCCTGCTTTATATAATCAACTTTTATTATCTTTTACTGCATGGTTTCTGTACAGAAGAATTCTTTATTGGAAATAAGAATATGTTATTGCACAAACAGATACGTTTTATTATTAATTGTTTGATGAACGAGCTATTCTTAAGAAATGTTTTTACCACTTCAACTTATATTGTACTTTTTTGTCTTGAATTCTTTGGGATGTTTTTTACGACTCATATTGATATTTTTGCTGCGATTCGGGAGGTTTTGGTCTACCATTTTTGAAGTTTATGAAATTGGATTTGTTCCTAAACTTAAGGGTTGAGTGGCCGTACGCAGGGCTGACTATAGAGTAGAGCGGGTGAAACGAAGTCAAAGAAAATCAGTTATGGTAGACCAAAACCTTTCGAGGTGGTCGAGCTAGAGAGAAAAAGAAGGCTTAATTTAACTATCGCTGGATCGTGGGTCCTCAGTACGAGTCTTCTTCTACCTCTTTTTGGGCCGTTCTGTTGAGCTTATCTAGAAGATATGACCAAATTGTCAATCATTTTGTGGGGTATGAGATAGGGATCCTCCACACGTTTACCCAACCATCGTACCTAGAGATGAGAATAATCACTCTTTTCGAAGAGTTGAATCAGCTAATTCTTTAATTACTTTCTACGTTTCAACTCACTCTCACTCTCTGCGCCGACTAGTGACTTCTTTTGGCTTCAAACTCACTCCTTTTGACTTCAAACTAACTCCTTTTGGCATCAAAGTCACACTCACTCGCTGCGCTGACTAGTGACTCACTCCTTTTGGCATCAAACTCACTCTCACTCGCTTCTAACTAGTGACTAACTCCTTTTGGCTTCAAACTCACTCAATAAGAGTGAGGAAGTCTTGGTCAATAGTTGGCGCATCGAGTGAGAGTGAGTTTGAAGCCTAAAGGAGTAAGCCACTAGTCGGCGCAGAGATTGAGAGTCATAAAAAATCTTTATGCTGAGTTGAAACTATACACTCCATTGCATGATTAAACTCACTCACTCACTCTTACTCATTGTGCACATCTCTAATCGTATCCTGCTGGTTTATTACGGCCGTTAGGATATCTGCACAGTCAAGCAGCTCAGTTAGTTTCTAGTATAAGCTCCAATTCGTTAGTCACACCACCATAGACAGCGTTCAGCACACGCCACACGAAAATTGCGTCTACTATCAGCATAGTCCAGGACTCTTATCCGTTTTCAGAGATTGGGCATATCAGAGCGATATATCGTGCATTGCTGGAGTCTTCTGGATTCTAGGAGTTTTTGGAGCCCTTAGTACACACAGTTTCCCAGAATAATTCGCGAGCCGTACCAAGATATAAGAACCTCTTTCGAATCTCGAGACGCACGCTGTCAACTGATACTCTGTTTCCGAGTCGATATCTTTCTCGGTAAGAGCCTCCAAGATAGAACCAAGCAAGCAAGTATATTAGCTTCGTCACCATCAGCGAAGCAAAAGAATTGGAGAGAATGGGGGGGTACATCGTAGCATTGATATCAAAGCTCGCGCTTCGCTTGACACCTTCCAGAGCAATGTTGAATTGCATACAACAGAGTCTTTCCCCGATGAGATTCGCAAAATTATGAGAGTATGTTTGATACTCTCACCTTGCACTGCATAGCGTCCTGTGAGGCCCTTAACAGCCTTTTCAACTTCCCAAGAAATTAGTTCTGCTGCCTAATATTCCATAGTTCGGCCAGATCTACAAAATTTATATGTGGTTTGGTTGTGCTCCGAACATTTCTGGAGGATCTGCAGTAGAGTACAGATTTGATCGGTGATCGGTTTACTAACAAATCCTTCATGGTAGCTTCCAATGCACTTCATAGCAAGGGCTGAAAGTTTACAAAAGAGTACACGGAAATTAGTCATCATAATAAACCATAAAAAGTCACAACGGGCACAAAAAGGACCTGCACTCTTCTCTTCTGAACTTGCGCTAATACGACTGCACTCTATAAGTCCAGACTGTCGAATGTGTCGTCCTATTTACAAAGTTTTTGTAAATTACCGAGGGATGATGTTATTGTTCCTATAGGTACTAATTAGATAAACTTTGTGTTGACAACATCTCTAACGATGTCTTAGTCACAGTCCAGAACATCCTCAGCTATTTGTTTCCAATAAAATCAAAAATAGCTATTAATTCTTCGTAATTGGACAACGACTATTACACAGTTTGCTTGACAGTAGTGATTACTTTTTAAAAGTCAAGATATGTTTTTAAAAAATTTAGTGTAAAAAAGAACCAACAAAATATCTTGGCCCTTTTTACTGCCTGTATAAATGATTTCGTAGGTTACTTCGAGTTAGCAGTCTTGAATGATTTAAAGTTTTGTTTTGTACGTCGCACTAAAGCAGGGAAGGAAAAATCGAATATGTACAGTAAAAAGCAACACCGTAAGCTTATGTTATGCTCCCAGCGACAGATTTCGCGAGTGAAAATTGTGTAATTCAATCTGTGACAAATATGAGGCGAAAAAAAAATAGGAAAACAGCCATAACATAAAGAACAAAAACCAAAAATTCAAACAGTTTAGTCTTGGTGGTTTGAATGGTCCGGAAAATTCTTCAACCGTTAAGGTTGGTTTAGTCATGGTAGAAACAAAAACAAAAAAAGTACACAACCATACATCGAAGGACACGTACATGAGGCGCGGTACGGAGCATGGTTGGAAGCGAGCAAGGAAAACGCGGATGGAACATGCTCGAAAACGTCTATTTTCGTGTCACAAAATCTGTTACCATCCCGTGCCGACTGTTCCGCTCTCATCCAAACCACCGGGTATAGCAGAGAGATGAAAAGTGCACACGAGCAGGATAGATGGACGGATGGGGCGCCATCAGCGAAAAGGGAATGGTGGTGGGGGTATGTTTTTGTCCTGCAAATCGTTAATACCATCCCGTGCCGACTGTTCCGCTCTCATCCAAACCACCGGGTATAGCAGAGAGATGAAAAGTGCACACGAGCAGGATAGATGGACGGATGGGGCGCCATCAGCGAAAAGGGAATGGTGGTGGGGGTATGTTTTTGTCCTGCAAATCGTTAACGCCCGCGCGGTCGTGTGCCACCTTCACAATATCTCAGCCAGTCCAGCCAGTTTTTCACGCGCATTGGAATCGTCACTTTTTTTTTAGGGGGGGAGGGAAAAAACAAAAACGTTATTATTTCACTTCGCAGCTCGTTACGCTTGCGGGGTTCGCGCTTCGACTGTGTCTAATATGCCCGCGTAAAAGCGGCAAACCCGTTTCGCCCGTTACCTGATCGTACTGTGCCGGGTAAGGAAACCGTATAGATGGCGAAGAATGAATGGTATAAACATGATGCTGCCGCACTTCATTGTGAGGCGGGCGGAATGAGCGATTTTCTATGCGACGCGGTAACATCTTGAAACATTGTACCGTGTGCTCGGAAAGCGGTGATGATGGAACCGAGGGGTCCGACCGAGTGGTGTTACGCTGGCGACGGGCAACAGGGTGACTGTTGGATGGAAAACTTTGTCCTGCACCCGGTTTGGTACGACGCGGGTGTCGAGGTTTTGGAGATTACATCGGAAGTTTGCCATTGCTGGCTGGCAGATACTTTCACATTTCTTGTCGGTTTCGGGAAGAAATTCGGTTAGGCAAGAAGCGGGAAAGGGTGCGATGTGCAGTCCTTCGACCATTTCAACCTGTGTTGAACCGTGTTTTCAAAGCAAAACAAAAAAAATCCACGACATGTGGACGGAAAAGATAAATTAAAATGAAACTAAAAGAAACACAACTCCTTCGTTGATTTATCAGAAGCATAATTGAAACAGGGATTTTTTGGATCCGACGAGTGGGAACAATACAGATACACTGTTTTGTTGTCAAACAGGTGGCAAAACAAGCAGAGAAAAAAAAGAGCTGATATGAAAAATATTAATGTTGCAATCGTTCAGACTTTTGAAATCGTTTGTGGAACATGATATCCAAAGACATGATATCCGAACAGATATTGCAAAACTACTCGGTACAATTTTTTCTTGAATGAGTCATCTAAGAGAGTTTCGTAGACTGTTATTCTAGAAGCTAAATCGCCACAGCCATACAGTTTGAATCCCACCTGCAACTTAGGGAGGATTGACGTATTCATCAACGTGGTACCAATAGACCTATAAAGCCTGTATTAAATCATCAGCATGATCAAACTTCTACCAGAACTTCTACAGACCCAATGGTATCTTGATTTAGTTTTCCCGGCGTACTTCCTTTTAAATTTCTTTTCTATCTAAGTGTTCTGCTTATGACGATGAGATGAAGTTAAAAGTTTGAGGAAAAGTGTAACAAAACAGCTAGAAAATAATATAAATTAAAACTTTAATGTGATGGCTGAAAGAAGTGGCAACATCTTCTTCTTCTTCTCTGGCACTACAACCTCTGTAGGTCTTGGTCTGCTAGCAATTGCTATACCCGTAGCTGGATAGTCAGTCCTGCGTACGGGGAGGCGGTCCGCCGGTATTCGAACCCCGGTCCTGCCGCGCGAAGATCGGCGCCGCTATCGAAGTGGCAACATACAAACTATAAAAGGATTGTTGTGTTTCTGTATTGAGCTCGGTGACGTGAGAGATTTAGAAGATCAAAGATAGATAGTAGAAGGCTGCGATAGGGTGCATCAAGAAGGACCAGGAATGAAAGATCAGGAGCTTGAATAATATTATACATAAAATAAACCTTTTCGCAAATACTGCTTATGACCCATTGTACCGGAAATCATATTTATTTATTTATTTATTTATATTTATACAATTGTTTGCTGCCGTGGCTGAACAATGTCTTAAGACTAAGGACGTAAACCGTAAACCAGAGGGAATTTTAGAAGGGTAGTGAGGTGGGTGAGGATTCACGGGTATGTGCGGTTCGAGGATATTAGAAGAGCGGATCGAAATGCGGTGATGGAGGAGTTGTAGTCGAATAGATCGGAGAAACTATTGAAACTGCGCAGACAAACGAGGAAAGGGTCGTTGTGACCGAAGCATTTATGTACGAGGGCGGAAGAGTCGGTTGGGGACGTATAGGCCTGTGCGGAGGAGAAGATCAGGAGGATCGATAACGTGCAGGAGCAGACCAGCGATGAAGACGGCACTAGCCACAGAACGCCGCTTCTCTAAGGACGCCAACCCCAGGAATTGGCAATGGGTGTCATAGGAAGGGAGAGCATGATTGGAGGAGCCAAGGAACCTGCGGATAGCTAGCCTGGTGAAGGAGCGCTGCACTTGTTCCAGCTTGGCGATCCAAAGTGAGGCCGAGTGACACTAGACGATGCACCCGTACTCGAGGACGGATCGGACCAAGCTACCGTAGAGCGACTTCATTAGAGAAGTGCCTGGCACAGGAGTGTGCAGATGTTCTGTGGAGTGTTTGCGATGAGAGAGTCTTGGGACATTTGGCTTGGTCTTGCTCCACTGCTCCTGCGTGAGTTAGTAAAACACCAGAAGGAGCGTGGGTCGGATTGGAAGCGGAGTTGGATACGTGAGATGTAGGATTTATATCGTGTCCTGTTGTTTAGACGGTAGGCAACAGCAGAGTATTTGAAGAGGCATTTGTTGAATGACAAACGACAGCGTCTGTAGGCTCGGAGATATCGGTTCCTGTCTCTGCGCAGTGACCGCTGTGTGCGATCAGACCACGGAGGGGAAGGGGGAGGCTGGAGTGGAGGGGTACAGGATTGGAGAGCGGAGAGAACTGTGGAGCAGTAGAATGTTACAGCGTCGTCGATGGAGGGTAAATTGGCCAGAATGGCTGGTAGTCGGTTTTCCGGAAGTCAGGGAACCTGATGGTGGCTTCGATCGGGGCATGATAGGCATGATGGGCATCACGGGAGGCCAGGGTGTGCCTTCATCAAACATTAGACAACGTGTGACTAAGGCTAGTAGAGATGTTCTGAAGTGACTCTACAAACGTCTCATTGCGATTCTTCTGCAGCAGTGTTCGACTGTTTAGATTCGTGAATTGAAGACCGAAGTATATACGTGAATTGAGACAGCTCACGCATGTTCCAACGAGGTACTCACACGATTAAGATACAAACATTTATGTCAATATGACATCATTGAAGTCTTGAAACATTCTACAAATAAGAGCCAAGGTTCTCATGAATGTTTTGCTTAAGAACTCTATATGGATATTGAGCAACAAATTGCAATCCTTAGTCACGCCAAAGTTTAAATACGCTTAAGAGTAGATTGTTTAAGAGAGTATTGAAAATGATCTTGGAAGGAGGAACGGAGATGACGACATAATGATTTTTGCAGGACCATACGGAGTAGACACTAAGAAAGATTTTGACGTTTCCTGATGATGTATACGATAGCGGCGCCGGTCTTCACACTGGAGGACCCTCCTATCGAATCCCGACGACCCGTTTTCCCGGACACAGGATTGACTATGGGTAAAAGCATGTCACAGAAAGATAGAAATAGCAGGCCCAGGTTGTAGGTTGTAGAACCAGAGAAGAAGAAATCGATTGCAGAGTTAAGTTTTTAAGACTTAAGTAAGTCGCATATGTCTAGGATCGCGTGTGTAGGTCCTGTAGGACATAGATACTCAACTCCAGCCTGCGGTTGTCAAATCAAGCTCGCATTGGTCATTGCTTTTGAGGCTTCGCGTTAACATCTCCGCTATCTACCGTGAAACCAAGCAAACAATAAGCGTTCGCGACAACGATCTTGGTTAGACGTTGACGATCGTTCATGCGTTTGTCAACAATATACATAAACGATGTAATGTTTTTAGTCTGAAATATATGATATATGAAAGATTGTGATAACCGTATTCACTGCGCATTGTTTAGAGCTCGTTGTCTGCAAAACGGTGAAGGATGTAACTATTACTAGCTATAAGTATCGTAGTAGAATAAATTGAGAATTGATCTACTTCCATAAGGAGAGTGACCGATGTTTGGTTAGTTATAAGTTGTTGGGATCATGAGAAACAAACATTATTCATATACTAACGCTATAAGGAAACCACTCGATATCTTTCAAATTGCCCAATATTGAGACACTTCTAGTCGCTGGGTCTATCGCCCAATACTGTCAGGTCTTAGCATAAAGATTGATCATACCTAATTGATCGCTTGCTATAAATCGCTCCCAAATATCATCACTTTACCTTCGTTATCAATGTGTTTCAGCGTGCAAACGGTTTTGCTCCTCATCATAGCGTGCAATCAACTTTACGACCTGCGACTGTAAATCGATTGGTGTGATTAAATAGCTCCACTACTAACTGTCAACCAAAAACAGGCAGACAAACCTAAAAAGAGCTGATGAAGCTCCCCACCTAATCATGTGACCGGGGACAAAATTGAACAGTGTAACAAATTGAAGAGACGAAAACGAATGAAAGAAAGGCCCCAAACAAAAGAAACCCGGGGTCGATGACGGATGAGATGCAATATTTTAGTCTTTCCCCGATGAGATTCGCAAAATTATGAGAGTATGTTTGATACTCTCACCTTGCACTGCATAGCGTCCTGTGAGGCCCTTAACAGCCTTTTCAACTTCCCAAGAAATTAGTTCTGCTGCCTAATATTCCATAGTTCGGCCAGATCTACAAAATTTATATGTGGTTTGGTTGTGCTCCGAACATTTCTGGAGGATCTGCAGTAGAGTACAGATTTGATCGGTGATCGGTTTACTAACAAATCCTTCATAGTAGCTTCCAATGCACTTCGTAGCAAGGGCTGAAAGTTTACAAAAGAGTACACGGAAATTAGTCATCATAACCTGCGCTCTTCTCTTCTAAACTTGCGCTAATACGACTGCACTCTATAAGTCCAGACTGTCGAATGTGTCGTCCTATTTACAAAGTTTTTGTAAATTACCGAGGGATGATGTTATTGTTCCTATAGGTACTAATTAGATAAACTTTGTGTTGACAACATCTCTAACGATGTCTTAGTCACAGTCCAGAACATCCTCAGCTTTTTGTTTCCAATAAAATCAAAAATAGCAATCAATTCTTCGTAATTGGGCAACGAATATTACACAGTTTGCTTGACAGTAGTGATTACTTTTTAAAAGTCAAGATATGTTTTTAAAAAATTTAGTGTAAAAAAGAACCAACAAAATATCTTGGCCCTTTTTACTGCCTGTATAAATGATTTCGTAGGTTACTTCGAGTTAGCAGTCTTGAATGATTTAAAGTTTTGTTTTGTACGTCGCACTAAAGCAGGGAAGGAAAAATCGAATATGTACAGTAAAAAGCAACACCGTAAGCTTATGTTATGCTCCCAGCGACAGATTTCGCGAGTGAAAATTGTGTAATTCAATCTGTGACAAATATGAGGCGAAAAAAAATAGGAAAACATCCATAACATAAAGAACAAAAACCAAAAATTCAAACAGTTTAGTCTTGGTGGTTTGAATGGTCCGGAAAATTCTTCAACCGTTAAGGTTGGTTTAGTCATGGTAGAAACAAAAACAAAAAAAGTACACAACCATACACAGTTTAGTCTTGGTGGTTTGAATGGTCCGGAAAATTCTTCAACCGTTAAGGTTGGTTTAGTCATGGTAGAAACAAAAACAAAAAAAGTACACAACCATACATCGAAGGACACGTACATGAGGCGCGGTACGGAGCATGGTTGGAAGCGAGCAAGGAAAACGCGGATGGAACATGCTCGAAAACGTCTATTTTCGTGTCACAAAATCTGTTACCATCCCGTGCCGACTGTTCCGCTCTCATCCAAACCACCGGGTATAGCAGAGAGATGAAAAGTGCACACGAGCAGGATAGATGGACGGATGGGGCGCCATCAGCGAAAAGGGAATGGTGGTGGGGGTATGTTTTTGTCCTGCAAATCGTTAACGCCCGCGCGGTCGTGTGCCACCTTCACAATATCTCAGCCAGTCCAGCCAGTTTTTCACGCGCATTGGAATCGTCACTTTTTTTTTAGGGGGGGAGGGAAAAAACAAAAACGTTATTATTTCACTTCGCAGCTCGTTACGCTTGCGGGGTTCGCGCTTCGACTGTGTCTAATATGCCCGCGTAAAAGCGGCAAACCCGTTTCGCCCGTTACCTGATCGTACTGTGCCGGGTAAGGAAACCGTATAGATGGCGAAGAATGAATGGTATAAACATGATGCTGCCGCACTTCATTGTGAGGCGGGCGGAATGAGCGATTTTCTATGCGACGCGGTAACATCTTGAAACATTGTACCGTGTGCTCGGAAAGCGGTGATGATGGAACCGAGGGGTCCGACCGAGTGGTGTTACGCTGGCGACGGGCAACAGGGTGACTGTTGGATGGAAAACTTTGTCCTGCACCCGGTTTGGTACGACGCGGGTGTCGAGGTTTTGGAGATTACATCGGAAGTTTGCCATTGCTGGCTGGCAGATACTTTCACATTTCTTGTCGGTTTTTGGGAAGAAATTCGGAATTCGGTTAGGCAAGAAGCGGGAAAGGGTGCGATGTGCAGTCCTTCGACCATTTCAACCTGTGTTGAACCGTGTTTTCAAAGCAAAACAAAAAAAATCCACGACATGTGGACGGAAAAGATAAATTAAAATGAAACTAAAAGAAACACAACTCCTTCGTTGATTTATCAGAAGCATAATTGAAACAGGGATTTTTTGGATCCGACGAGTGGGAACAATACAGATACACTGTTTTGTTGTCAAACAGGTGGCAAAACAAGCAGAGAAAAAAAAGAGCTGATATGAAAAATATTAATGTTGCAATCGTTCAGACTTTTGAAATCGTTTGTGGAACATGATATCCAAAGACATGATATCCGAACAGATATTGCAAAACTACTCGGTACAATTTTTTCTTGAATGAGTCATCTAAGAGAGTTTCGTAGACTGTTATTCTAGAAGCTAAATCGCCACAGCCATACAGTTTGAATCCCACCTGCAACTTAGGGAGGATTGACGTATTCATCAACGTGGTACCAATAGACCTATAAAGCCTGTATTAAATCATCAGCATGATCAAACTTCTACCAGAACTTCTACAGACCCAATGGTATCTTGATTTAGTTTTCCCGGCGTACTTCCTTTTAAATTTCTTTTCTATCTAAGTGTTCTGCTTATGACGATGAGATGAAGTTAAAAGTTTGAGGAAAAGTGTAACAAAACAGCTAGAATCGTCACTTTTTTTTTAGGGGGGGAGGGAAAAAACAAAAACGTTATTATTTCACTTCGCAGCTCGTTACGCTTGCGGGGTTCGCGCTTCGACTGTGTCTAATATGCCCGCGTAAAAGCGGCAAACCCGTTTCGCCCGTTACCTGATCGTACTGTGCCGGGTAAGGAAACCGTATAGATGGCGAAGAATGAATGGTATAAACATGATGCTGCCGCACTTCATTGTGAGGCGGGCGGAATGAGCGATTTTCTATGCGACGCGGTAACATCTTGAAACATTGTACCGTGTGCTCGGAAAGCGGTGATGATGGAACCGAGGGGTCCGACCGAGTGGTGTTACGCTGGCGACGGGCAACAGGGTGACTGTTGGATGGAAAACTTTGTCCTGCACCCGGTTTGGTACGACGCGGGTGTCGAGGTTTTGGAGATTACATCGGAAGTTTGCCATTGCTGGCTGGCAGATACTTTCACATTTCTTGTCGGTTTTTGGGAAGAAATTCGGAATTCGGTTAGGCAAGAAGCGGGAAAGGGTGCGATGTGCAGTCCTTCGACCATTTCAACCTGT